>JBCIKM010341086.1:0-10792 GCA_039654465.1 Melibe viridis
CTTCCTGTTTTTTTCCTTTCTCTCTATGGCTTTGACTCACCTCAGCACTGTGTCTATACTATTTGCTATTCATTTTCGCCAGTCTTAGAGGAAATTCAGAGCCAAAGTGGTGTGTTTGGAGGGAGAGCCCTTTCTGAACTACCAGGATCTCTTCCTCCCCTCCCAAGGGCTGCACCTCACTGCAAATGAGGTGTCTATGCTCCAGGAATGGAGACATATTTTTTGCAGCACAGGGTCTTTGTGGTGGCAAACCTGGACAACAGATGAAGATGGGATAGGAGACAAAGCAAGGAAGGACAAATGAGATGTCAAGCACAGGTCCAGGGAAGGGAAGGACCCATGCGCAGTATCCACTGTAGGAGGACTTTCACCTCCTGCCTGTGAGCAGAAGACCTATTATATACCCTGGGTCCCCGCGTGGTAAAAACTTATTGATTGGAGTTGCGGGCCAATCGCCGGGTCCGCAGGGTCAATTATCATCACCCCTCTTGACTTCTACCTTTTCAAGGTTAATGTTAAAGACAGGGTGTATGTCAAATGTGCGAGAGACATTGCGTACCTACAAGTCAAGATGTGGAAAGTTATAGCAATGCTACACGTGTTCAAACAATGATAGGAGAAGTTGAAAAATAATGGCAGAGCCTACATAGAGGTTGATCCTGAAATTGAGAGCTGATTGTTATGTATTATTTTTTGTGAAATTGGACGCTAGTTCACTTTGATATTAATTCCATCTTTTGTGTCAAAATTCAGATCTTTTGGTTTTTAGCAATCTTCACATTCGTCACAGTAGAAAAATAGGCGTTTTTATCTTTTTGATACTTAGTTCCAACAAAACTAAGATAATTTTCTGAGCTTTTACAAAAACCCAGCTTTTTAAAAATCTTTTTAAAATGTTTAGCTATTTTATTTCTTTATCCGTCTGCACAGCAGAACAGGAGAGAAAGCTTGAAGGACCAAAACAATGCTTTCCCGCAATATTTATTTTTTCGCAAGTGCTTCTGGAAGGCAAAGCGAATTTTTTTAAATTTTTGTAATGCTGTAAATTTCCAGAAAATGGCATCTCAGAACATGCACCAATGGGGATTTGTTTGTTTGTTTATCGGTTGTTTTAGGGCACCACGACACACGAGGGTCATAGAGGCGCCCGCCAGCAGGCCTAAACATTCAGAGTTATTTATCTGCTTTCAAAGGTCTGAAAATCTTCCTATTCTGTGGTGAACTTTCACATGATTAAAAAACACTTTTGTGCTCTTTATACAATTTTAAGATGCGATTTAAAAAATTTTTGAAAATAATTCAGGGAAATTATAAAAGTTAAAAACTGGTCCTTTGCACAAACGTTTCTCCTAATTCCAGGGAGAAAAATAAAGAATTTTCGGGGATATGGTAGGGAGGACGTCGTCCCACAAGGATAGGAAGGGGGAGGGGGCTTTGTGGATCCGGCGGCGCTGAACGTCGTAAACAATAAAACGTCTTTTTTCCTTTCACGTTGTCAAAAAAACCTGACTCCCATCAAACGAAAAAAAAACCAAACACTTCAAAACCCATCACTAGAAACTCGCCCTGTGGATTGGGGGACATGAAAATTCCCCTAGAGTGGGGAAGTGTTTACCCCACCTACCCACGCTCTATCCCTAATTAAAGAGAAATCGCCTTTGAAAGTTTGTTTTTCCCTATATATTTCTATTATTGTTTTCCAATTTATTAAACTTTTAAGCATTTATTTTACTTTTTGACAGCCTGAGCTTTTGATATATGATTGTCTGTGACATATCAGACATTTTAAGCCCAAATAGTGTACCCACTTTGTGAAAATGCATCTTTCGACCTTAAAGGGGCCATAACTCCTCAATGTGCGAATATTTTTTAGCAATATTTTCCCCTCATATAGCCCATATCGTGTACTTTCATAAAATTAAAGTGGCAAAAGCTCCCTACTGAAGGGTGAGATAAAATTACTGAGAAATCAGCTTTGAATTCTTTTTTTCACAATATGTTTCAATAATTTTTTTTCCGGTTTCTTTCATTTTTAAGCATAAATATTATGTTTTCACTGACTGGGTGGTTATTATATGATTGTCTGTAAAGTGTTCGGCATTTGAAGCCCAAATACTGATTTTTGTGAAAATGCACCTAATGACCTTCAAGGGGCCATAACTCAGTAATGACAACACTTATTAACTGGCAAACATATGGAATCCAACTCTCAAGGCATCCAATTTACTGGAAAAATAGGTCTCATAAATTCCCCGGGAGGGGGGGGGGGGGGAAAGGGTTTTGCCCACTGACCCCATGGTCTATAGTGAAATGAGCAGCTTGCTGGCTGTGCAGCTGTTACCGGCAACGAAAAAGGGGGACATTTCGGCAGATTTTACAAAGCAGGCGGGACAGCGGGACAGATAGTAAAAAAGCGGGACTGTACCGTGAAATGCGGGACCCTTGGCAGCTCTGCTCAGGCACCCGTGCCGGCCTTATCCCCTGCTTCGACCTTTGGGCGGGATCATGGTGAGGCAAGATGCATTACCTGATTGGCTGTAATGGTCATTACTGTCAATGGCTGGCCACTCTCATTCCTCCACCCACTACATGGGCGTGCACGAAGGCCTTAGCACTTGTTAAGGCCTTGTGGCAAGAACCAGGTAAACTTTGATTCACCAGACGGGTCTGCCCGAAGGACTTATACTAACTTGATGTTCAAAATCATCAATTATCAAAACTATGAGACAATTCTATTCTTTTGTAACCATACGCATATAAAGATTAGGAATTTATGAACACAATGATGTAAAATTCATCAGGTTATTAGTTTAATTACCAATTAAATTATGCAGCCAAACTTTCTATTTGCTCCCCTGTAAAATTAGGTAAAACGTTGTTAAGGCCTTTGTGCAGGGACCCCCTGACATTGTCCCGCCGGGGACAGATAGAGAGAAGGAGGTGAGGAGGAATAAAGATACAGAAATAGACTGGCACACTTCCCCACTCTTGGTATAATCTAAAGCTCGGACACTGTGCTAAATAACACTGGTCCATAAGTGTGACAATAGCTTATGGTAAGAGGACAGAGGGGAGAGAAGAAGATCGACCACATGAAAAAAAAATAATAATAGAATTCTTAACCCTGAGTTTACAGGAAAGAAATGATTTCACTTACTGTGATCTGATTGATTCACAAAAAAGAAAGTGCATTTATTATGTGAAGATTATAGTCCTTCATGGACAAAGAATAAATAAAGGCATGTGGCTCGTTAAATCACTGGAAAATTACTGGCATAAGAGTTCCAAACGGATTGTTCTTGTCCAGTTATTTTGGACTTAACTAGGTCTTCGGCGGGCTGGTGTCTTGTCTTGTCTGATTGCGTCACCATGGGCCGGTAAGGGTCTTGTAAGTTGACCTCAAAGACTTGCAGGTGGCTGGGTTGCCAGAAGTAGGAACTGTAGGGAGAAACGATTTCATTTGGATGAAGAACCGGTCTCTCTCTCGTGATATGTGCACAGTAGGGGGCGGCCAGTAATTTGCGCCCTCATAGTACTAGACAGGATAACACACATAACGTTCGCCTAGCGGTAGCTTGACCAGCGAACCATTCTGGCACTTGCCAACATACGAGGGTATGGGTCGTATCGCAGTGTTACTTGTGGCATTATGTAATAAATAAATAAACCAATGCGCACAATAATCCATCCTTTATGGTAGTTGTTTTACAACTTAATGAAGTCAGCATAGTGGACATATGTCTCACTGAAGAGCATGTCAATAGTAATAGTCCTCATAACAATAATGGTAATAATATGAATGCGAATAATGCTAATCTGAAAGATAATAATAATAATAAACATATTAATGTGATTAACATTCATGGTAACTGTTATGATTAAGCATAGAAGAACTTTAATCATGGGAGTTTGTTTGGCAACTTATGAAATAGCGTGGGACTTAGCCCTCACACAAATATAGCAATATATGATCTATTACATTCATGAGAATTAAGCACATTGTTCAGGAATAGACAATATTCAAGAAATCAATGTCAATTAATTGAACTGTATTGGCTTTAGCTTTAAAGAGCTAGAAGGAAGTTAACAATGCATAGCATTATGATAGTTGCAAGGATGCTCATAAGATAACCTTGAATAGCATGTTAGCAAGCATATTGTGAAAGGTAAGAATCAATATTCACATGGATGAGTATACATAATAAATAATCATAGACATCATTTTACTCTTATAATATCTGCCATCTCACTTACCCACTTTTTCCGAATTTGAACATGTTTATAGATGAATTATCCAAGTGTCAAGAAGTTGAATATGAAGCGCTCTTCTGTCGCTAATTATCAATCTTGTTCAAGCGGTAACAATATTTTCATTCGTGTTAGTGCGAGAACTAGCTTTTTTCTTTCACACAAGGTGAGAACAGGTTTCTTGCTGGTGAGGTGAAGTTCTTCTCAAACATTCTTCCTTATATAGGTCCCAATTAATTGGCGTATCCACGTGTCTAGCTCATCTCTCATTTGATGTAGAGAGGTCAGCATTAATTAATATTCATGCTTCTTTTGCGCTTGGCGGAGGTTCTTTAGGTGAGCCATGTACAAGGAACTGAGCTAGGATACGGTGTGAGTGACCTCCTGCGGTGCCTGGTGTAATAACTCTATACAGACCAGTACCGAATAAGGTTCTGGCAGTTTGGTTGTAGAGCAAAAATGGTCTGGAAAGTCATCAACTCATCTACCGAGCTGAAATGGACGATGAGGTGTGTTTATATTTCTCGATCCTGAACTGTGCCAAGTCCACCTCGTGACACCATCCAGTCACATTTTTACTGACACGAGGCAAACCAACGTTCATGGGAGTAGCCATGAAATCTAAGGAAAAATAACAATGCTTCTGCAGCTGAGATTTGAACTCTTTCGAGCCAAAAGTAACCGAGTTTTTCACTCTGCCACCAATGCTGTGTCCAAAACCCTTAACAAACAGTTGATAGGCCTTTTGCCACTAGGCATGCGCAAATTTAATTTTCCTAAAACCCAGTATCCACTCTTACAGGATTCTTTCATAATAGAAATTGTGATGTCCAAACCCCAGGAAACAAATTTTAGGATTAATGACACATTTTCTCTTCATCCAACATGAGTAGAGCACACAATTAAGTGTTATCTCATACCCCATATGAGTATGATCCTTGTGTGATTATTGATTGTATAATGCGACAGTTTCTTGGCTCTCCTGAAACTGACTTCTTAACTGTGGCAAGGTGTGCCTCAGCTCTCAAGGAGGCCCAGAAAATGCAGACCACATTGTACTCCATCCCCCTCGCGTTGTGTTTGCCTAGCTGGAGGCAATGAGACAATCCTGAGAGCTGAGGCAGACTTTAGAACATGGGTAGATACCCATAAAATTGAGGTACAGTCATACGCTACTACTTTCACTACTTATTAGTATTTATTGTAGGCTAAGATACAAGGGTAGCAGTCTGGTATTATTTAACAGAATGAGGGTTAAACAAGAGGTGCATTATGATGCTTTATAAATAACTGGATAGCAATACAGGGTTTTTATCTTGGATGGAAATCAGTCAATAGACTGAAGATTTACAGGTCTGTGTATGGAAAATAAAATGAAATTTTAACATGGACATACTTAGAACTTAGAGCATTGTATTTACCTTTGCACAGGTATCCTCAGCAACTTGAAGTCTTCCTTTGAAATTCATGTCCTCATCTTTCCCGTTGCCTTCTCGTTTCCTGAGCTCTTTTTGCCAATCTCTCTTTTCCTTTTCTATCCGTTTTCTCATTTCTTTTTCCATCTCCTTCCTCATTTCCTTCATATCTTCCTCCCTATCTTGCATCATGGTCCCCTCAACTTTTCTCTTCTCCTGGCATACTTTCTCTTCCATCTTCTTGCTCATTTGAGATAAAAACTGATCTTTGTCCTCATCGATTTTATTTTTCATTTCCTCTTTCCATCTTTTCACATCCTCTGCTAGTTTTGCTTTTTCCTTCTCAACTCTTGCCTCTAGTTCAGACAGAAATTTAACCTTCAAGTTTTCCACCTCCACTGAGAGCTTTTGTTTTACTTTACTGTTAATGACCATTTCATTTTCATTTTCCCTCTTAACTTTTTCAGCTTCAATTTTGACCATCTCCTCTTGTAGTTTCTCTTGCACAATTGCTTTTATTTCTTTCTCCATTTCTTCACTTCTTTCATAACTAAGTTCATCCAAACAAATCTTTGTAGCAGTTTGCACTTGAGATGAATGTTTCTCATTAAGTCCTGCTTCAATTTTGGAATGAATATACTCTTGAGCTTCTTGAAACCACTTTCTCCTCTCTTCTTGAACTTTAGCACTAACTAACTTTTCTGTATCTTCTTTCTCAAAATCTGATTCGCTTACTTTTTCTAATGTCTCCAATTTTTCATGCAGCAAAGCACACTCCTCTTTGTGTTTTTGTGATTGGAGTTTTATTTCATTAATGTACATATCTACAACAGTTTTCTCTTCCCTAGCATGCTTTTCTGTCAAAGTCAGTATTTCATTGTTTTTCATTTGTTCAAAGCTTTTGATTTTCACCTCCATCTCAGATCTTTCTTTACAAAGCTTTTCAATTTTTTCCTCCATTATTTTTGCTGTTGCATCCGGCTTGGTACCAACTGAAACTAAAGCATAGTTTTTTCCCATGTTTTCCATTTCATTTTCATGTTTTAAATCTCTCTCTTTGATAATTTTTTCCATTTCAAGCTTCAACTCTTCTTCCTTTCTCTGTATGGTCTCTTGAAGTTTTTCCTTCGCTTTATCATCTTTATCTTTCAAGAAGTATCGCAGTTCAGCTTGGAACTTTTCTTCCCTGTTCCTGGCTGCTTTTTCAAACTCCTTCTTGTGTTCCCATTTCAGATTTTCTACTTCTGTCTTCTGCAGCTCTTTGACCATATTAAGTTCAGACTCCCTTTTAGCCAGGGCTTTTCTCAAAAGATCTTCCTCACCCCCTACCATTTCTTGTTGCTGCTCTTCTGTTTGTACTGAAACCTCTTTTACACAAAAGTGTGAAAGCACAGACTTTAATTTTTGTTCTGTGTTTGAATCAGACTTGTCCTGCAGTTTTGATTGCAGCTCTTTCACATTCTTCTGAAGCTCTTTTCCTTGCTCATATTCCTTTTGTAACAAATTGAGTTTGATGGTCTGATCATCAATCAAAACAATGCTCTCTTGCTCTTCACTCAGTTTCTTCAACTCAGAGCGATGAGCTGCAGACAGCTTTGCCATTTTCATCTCCCTATTCTTCACTTCATTCTCATGTTGAGACCTCAATTCTGATATTACTTTATTCAAATCAATTCTTTCTCTATTATGAGAAGCTTGTAATTCTGCAATAACATCTTTAGAGGCATTTATTTCTTTCTCGTACATTTCCTTCTTCTGTTCCCAATCATGTTTCTCTGCTTGACACAAAAATTAAAATGAAACAAATAGTTAAGAGGAAAAAAATAATGCCAATCTTGTCTCATATCAATAGGTGTAAGAAATGAAAATACAATTTTCAGTTTGACTAAGGAAATCACCTGGATAGGATTGGACAGATTTGCAAGAACATTCACAAAAAGATAAAAGTGGAAGCTCACATTAGTGAAAAGTATACTTGAAAAAAAAAAAAGGTTGTTGCTCTGATGCATTGTGGTAAAGCTGCCCTTTATTTCATTGAGGAAATGGAGACTGACAAATTAAAACAAATATCCAATAAATTAGTATAAGATTAAACTTTAATATTTGTTGAAATTTTAAAAATCCTGATTATATCAATAAATGATGAGATTTGACTTTCTTTTTTAAAAAAAAACGCTCTTTAAGTTGGGGTAAATTTACATGGCTTTTTTTTGTAATAACCCTCACCATACATTTGCATCACCAGCAACCCAAAGTCCTCACTTTGACATGTCCTCTCATGAATTTAGATTTAGCTCTAGTAGATATTCCAGCGGGACAGAGGGAGGGAGATGACAGGAAGGATCAAGATACTGCATGGTGACCATTAAGAGTATTCTTTCTTCATTCATATGTGTAATCTGAATTTCTTGATAGCAATGCATGTTGCCAGACCAACTTCATCTAATTTGAAAAAAATTGCATTCCGGAATGCCAATTCTGTTTGGGTAAAGCATGGTTTTTTAATTTAGCATCGCTGAAATTTCAAATTAAATCCATCATCTTTGTTAAAAAAGATTTGGGATTAATGTTAGTTAAAGCAATTTCAGATTTAACGTTCTGAAGTGTTGCATATAGACAGTCAAACCTGTAAATACCATATATAGCATGAGACCCCCTGATGTTAGGAAAGGTATCATAAAATGCTATTTGAAATGAAGAGTCTTGTAAAAATGTATTAAAAAAGACACACGGTTTTAGTTCATTAATCCTGACGAGGCTTGAACTGAATTCTGTTGCAAGCAGCTTACAGGAATGGTAAGTAAATTGGGATGTACAGCAAGGGTTAAATTAAAGCCTTATTTCCGTCTTTATATTTTTTTGTTTTAGTACCAAAAAGAAAAATAGAAACTGATTGTAAGAAAAAGCAGGAGATCATTAATCAATGGGGAGTTATTTCTAAATAAAGACAAAAATGTTCAAAAGTTTCTTTTTGATTAACTGATTTAGTTTGGAAATTTTAAATATCTAAGAAAGTGTTTTCTAAATTGTATATTTCAAACAATAACCTTTCTGGAAAATTTCCTCCAAATGAGCTCCTTTTCCCCCTTCAGTCTGGATCATTGCTGGTTTTCTGCCTTTTTCTTTACTATTCCACACCTGTAAAGTAGTGCAAAGCAAAAACCCTTTTTTTAAAACAACAATCAACGCAAACATTTCATTTCTTTCTTTATCTTTACCTTTAGTACCTTTCAGCGTAATGTAAGGTTTAATTGCTATGCAAAAACTTTCGCCACTTATCTCTATTTAGGATCTTCCTTTTTGCATCTACAAGTTTACAACCTTTCTTGTCCACTATGGTTGCAATTACAGACCTGCCAACTTTTCCCAAACCCAATCAGGGACACTTAGTGCGGCGCATGGTTAGATGACATTTTTTAAAACAAAAATAGTACCCCGCCCCCACATAAAACTAAAAAGACAAATAATGAAGGGTTTATAGAATATCAATATTAAGGAGCGTAAATCTGAAATGGTGAGTTATTAAATTTGAAAATAAGTCACTATCATTTTCTTAAAGAATAACAAGTTGACCCTATCTCACACTTACAGTGGACCACTGAAGAAATGTTTTATCCGTTTTATCTGATTCTTTCCCATTCTCTCTGCTGTGGAGACATAACTGAACGTTGTTTGATGCTATCAGCAGCACTAAGTGGGCCTTACTTGCTTGTGTTAATAGATGCAATGATGCTTAACCTCATCATCATATAATACCCCTGCAATCAACATTCAGTAACTAATCTACTCTGTCAGCTCATCACACCTATGTATTGTCAAAAGATGACACAGGAAGTCTGACCACCTTCACTTTACTCTATGATTTACCTTGATGTCACTATTGAACATGATGGAATCACTCAAGAATTAAATCTCAACACTGGCACTGTACAAAGGTCAAACACATCTTTTCACAATTTTTACATCTAGTTCACTATTCAGCCACAAAAAAAGTGTTGTTTGGGATAGGTCAATTAATTATCTATTGAAAAAAAACCATTGATCTTGATGCTCATTTAGGTTAGAAATACCTCTCAATACCAAAGCTTATAAACAATCTTTTCTCCTCAACTCCCCTGAACTCTTCCCTGTGGAGAGAGAGAGAGAGAGGGAGAGAGAGTTTTCAGGTTTGGCACATGACTGTGGAAGATGGTCGAAGATAATGCACACAGAGACACAAAACTCCACACACAAGAGAGAGCTTGTCACCCTGATCGGTTGTTTTGTCTGGCTGCTCACTGTAAAAAAGAGCCTGACCTTGCATACTAATTAGTTTAGTTGACAGTGTCAAAACTTCATTCAAAGTACACACACACAGAGAGAGAGAGAGAGAGGTATAAATCAGGTATCTCTCCACTCACTGAGAGATAGTGTGCGTGAGGAAAAGCCAGTGACAGTCAAGTGTAAGGCAGGGAAAGGTAGGGCAGTAACTGAGGTCAGCCTGCGGTCACCACTAAAACAACACACAATGATGGTTGTTATTGTTTTTCTTTTGGCTGTGGTTGTCAACCGAAGGATGGACTGGGGGAAGTGATAGGATGCCTTCTCAATTAATGTATTGTTGACAGTCAACAGTGAAGTGAAATAGTAACTGGTTCAGATGGAGAAAAATATGAAGCCAGCTGATCATGATGCCCAGATCCTTTTTGTTATCACTCAGTTCTCTGACTGAGCATAAACATTTAGGTGTGGTTAGCATTGTCTTTTGGCTGAGGTTGTCAACCAAAGGATGGACTGGGAAAAGTCATAGGATGCCTTCTCAGTTAATGTATTGTTGACAGTCAACAGTGAAGTGAAGTAGTAACTGGTTCAGATGGAGAAAAATATGAAGCCAGCCGATCATGATGCCCAGATCCTTTTTGTTATCACTCAGTTCTCTGACTGAGCATAAATATTTAGGTGTGGTTAGCATTGTCTTTTGGCTGTGGTTGTCAACCAAAGGATAGACTGGGAGAAGTCATTGGATGCCTTCTCAGTTAATGTATTGTTGACCGAGTCAACAGTGAAGTGAAGTAGTAACTGGTTCAGATGGAGAAAAATATGAAGCCAGCTGATCATGATGCCCAGATCCTTTTTGTTATCACTCAGTT
>JBCIKM010341197.1:0-11266 GCA_039654465.1 Melibe viridis
AACAACAACAACAACAACAACAACAACAACAACAACAACAACAACAACAACAACAACAACAACAGCAACAACAAGAAGGAAACACCCCAATGCTCAAGTTTTTAAAAAATGAACTGCTTGTTTATATATGATATATATACCCACACAATATCAGCGATCAGCTCGTTGTCCTCCGGTGTTTTTGCCATGGCCATGTTACCACCCCACTGGCTGCAGATGTCTTTGGCCTCGGGGTAGGTGTAGCTGGAGGCATTTCTGTAGGTGTAGCACATGTCCCCGATGATGAAGCTCTGGTCACTGGGACATTCTGGGGAAGTTTTTTTAAAAAAGAAACAAAAATAAAAAAAAAATTATAAATGACAAACCTCACAAAAACCCCCACAAAACAAACAAACAAACAAACAAACAAACAAACAAACCCGAAAACAAAGCAAATAATATACCAGAATCGACAACAAAATAAAATAAAACATAAAAAGGAAAGAAAAAACAAACAAACACAAAGACAAAAGCAAAGAACCAAACGATTAATTCCTCACAAGAAACAAGCAAAACAAAACAAAAACAAAACAAAACAAAGAAAGAAAGACAGAAAGAAACAAACAAACAAAATAAACAAGCTTGTCGATGGCCGGGAGGCATCATATTTAAATACTGTATTTAGAGCTATTTATCATTATTATTACTATTATAATTATTATTATTATTATTATTATTATTATTATTATTATTATTATTATTATTATTATTATTATTAGGATGATGATCATGATGAAAGTCAAGCTCACTGACTGTCCCAACCATTCAGACACCTAACCACTCACTGATTTACTCAACAGCAAACCCTGCCACTCACTCACTCACTCACTCACTCACTCACTCACTCACTCACTCACTCACTCACTCACTCCTTCAATCACTCATTCCTTCAATCACTCACTCCTTCAATTACTGACGCACTCATTCGCTCTGTCACTAATACACCCTCTCGCTCACTCATTTACTCAGTCACTCACTCAATAAATTAACCATTCACACCAACACACACACAGCGGCACGCATATATGCACACACACTTTCACACACACGCACGCACACACAGACACACACACACACACACACACACACACACACACACACACACACACATACACATGATCATCATATCAATCACTCACTCAGACCCTGCTCATTCCCTCCCCTCACTCACTAACTCTATCACCCTCTTCTCAGTCAAGCACCAACATTCTCACTTAGTGATTGACTCGTGACTTCAAAACCTTATTCATGTTATTGTTCCAAAACAGGATATGACAATTCCCTGCATCCATCTGTTTTGCCACCCATCCGCAATCCACCCCATCCACCCCCAACCATACCCCCGTATCCCCCCCCCCATCCCTCCACCCATTCCAGGGGCCTGTTGGACAGCGGCCAGCTGAAGGCGGAGGATGTCCGCAGAGCCTACCTGCAGCTCTACCTGGTCTGGCTCCAGCGCGGGCCGGCCACTGTCCACCTGGACATCATGCGGGACACCTTCGGGGACAGCGATGTGGACATGGAGAATTATCTCAAGGTCAGGGAAAGATCATGGCAGACGACCTTTTGAACCTTATTTCTTTCTTTACAGATGTCGCCATGAGTCATTACTGGTGGCTTGTGATTTGGGAAGAGGTGTGAGAGGGGGATACAAAGGAGGAGACTTTCGTATTCCCTCTGTCGTGGTGAATCGAGTTCGAGCCGCTAAAGAAGTAGCGATTCTCGGCTTTGGTTCTCGTCGCTGGCCCGCCCCTAGGCCCGTTATGCTTCAACCCGCTTCTCTTTCGGGTGCTGTTAGCCCGGCCTATCTGAAAGTCTGGTTTCTGTTCTCTTCGGACCTGTCTTTGCCTTGGAAACGTGACTAGTCGTCAAAGTGTCCACCTCCTCCACACGAGGAAGAACAGATTGACGGGAGAGACCCAGGAGGACCGGACGGATCCTCCAGAAGGTATTTCTGACTTCGTGCTCTTTCGACCAATGGCATATGAAGATGAACCTAAAAAAGACAGTCGCGACAATGTTCCACCTCCAAAATGCAGCAGCAGAAAGGGAACTGGTGGTCGAAATCGGTGGTAAAATCGTCCCGCACGACAGATCTCCGAGATATCTTGGGGTAATCCTGGATAGAAGCCTCACGTATAGAAACCAAATGGCGATGCTCTCACAGAAAGTAGCAAAGAGAAACGCGCTTCTCCGGAAAATCGCAGGAACCATTTGGGGTGCAAGCATGGCTGTCCTCAGAACCAGCGCAATAACACAAGCCTATAGCGCCGCCGAATACGCTTGCCCGGTCTGGGGTAGGTGCGCTACCGTCGACGCGGTAGATGCACAACTTCGACAATCGATGCGCCTAATATCCGGTACGCGACCACCCACGCCAATTGAATGGTTGCCAGTGATGAGCGCAATTCAACCGCCGCACATAAGGAGGAAAGAGGCTACAAAAAAAAGTGAAAAAACATCCTTGACGGCCCCAGTGAATTAGGTAGTCTTCGTGAGGCAGGTCGAAGAGCGCCAACCTACCTGAAATCACGCCGTCCGTTCGCTGCCTCGTTGCCGGAGTCCGACTACGATCCTGCAGCCGATTGGCAAACAGTATGGCAAAAGGGATTACCGAGAGGTGGAGAGATCATCCACGAAAGAGTAGGAACGAAACTCCCAGGATTCGACGAAGGTAGGAGGAAACTCTGGAGTATGGCGAACAGACTACGCAATCGTCAAACGCGAATGTAAGATCTCCTCTTCCGAATGGCAAAGGCAGAGACGCCTCTCTGTCCGCACTGCCAGTAGGAAGTTCAGACGACCGACCATCTCGTCCTTGTAAGAGGCTAGAGGGCGGATACGAATTAATTCATAATTTCTCCCAGTCATACAAAGACTGGGTGGACACACACGGGATTGAGGTGTGACGAGAGGCCGGGAAAACGGTCCCCGAATTGTCTCTCGAGTCATACGAGGTAAGTTGGTGGCTCGTCGTTAGCACTTCCATTTCTTTGTTTGAATGTTTTGTTTGCTTATTTACCACTGTCATTTGTCTGCTTCTCCACCGTGTTGACACAGTCACGTTCATTTCTAAACTTTGACCTTCTAACTCAGGGTTTGACCGGGGAGCAACGGGGTCGGCTGTTGGCGGCAATGACCTCTCCAATCCGGAAGAACGAGGACACCGAGGAGGAAGATTTCTACCACAGGCACAGAGATGGAATGTCACGCTTCATTGACAACGCCTTCAAGTATAGCGACATAGTTTGAAAAATAAAAATAACGATAATAATAATAATAATAATAATAATAATAATAATAACAATAATAATAATAATAATAATCTGTCCTCACGGATTTTTGCACCGCTTGCATTTTCTCATCATTCCGCAACGCGGCCGCAAAATTTGCAACTTAAACATCTGAGGTCTCTTTTTCTGTAGATACAAGCCTTTACAGTATTTTATTTTTCAAATCATTTACTTTAATTTATTTTTTCGTTTATTTCCCAAGTGGTTCCACGTTGATGGAGAGTGACGTCATGAAGGTTTGGCTGGAGTTTACTTACCACCTATACCTAGACTACCTCCACTTGGAGAAGAGCTCGTTAGAGCAGGTGACCCTCGAGGGGGACGACAGGTTCAGCGATATTCAGGACGAGTGGGAGGTAGAGAATGGACTCCTTATGGCTTCTTCTTGAGAACCCTAACCCTAACCATCTCCTCCTCCTCCTCCTCCTCCTCCTCCTCCTCCTCCTCCTCCTCCTCCTCCTCCTCCTCCTCCTCCTCCTCCTCTTCTTCTTCTTCTTCCTCCTCCTCCTCCTCCTCCTACTACTAATTCTCCTTCTCCTTCTCCTACTCCTAGTCCTTCTCCTTCTTTTACATTTGAACCAAGGGAAGTAACATAAAAAAGACAGGACAGTGTCAGTGCTTAACAGTACTAAATCACAGGTTGACTACGAGTTCGTAACACTTAGGGCATTTCTTACGATCTGTTGGGTGAGTTAGAATTTGCAGGACACATACTTTTCTACAACCATACCTCCGAGCCTTACATCCATCTTTGATAGGATGAGTTATGTGTGATTAAGTGCTTTACCCAAAGGGACTACTCTTTTTTTCTGAATGTCCTTTCTTTTGACCCGGACAGCGGCACCAAGGGCTGAGCTCGTATAATTAATTTGACCACCCATTCAGATACTAATTATGCTTAACGCCAGTGAACATTATTGAAATGGATGCTGGCGCTATATAAATTCTAAATGTTAATATTGATATCAATTTTTGCTCGACTGTTGAATTTATTTAGTTATGCTCACCGCTCGGCCTGTTGTGCCGTCGACTTTGAGTTGAAAAAAAATTAACGGAAACTTGGTGGCTGAACTACTAAAGCATAATGACAGATGGAGTTCAAACACAAGATCGCCGTTAGAGAAGCCGGGCGCTTGATAATGATATAATAATAATAATAATAATAATAATAATAATAATAATAATAATCATAATAATAATAATAATCTTAACCATCCAGTCAATCTTTGAAGTTAGTGAACTAGCCCATGTGCCTTTATTTCAAGCCAAGACATTGAATATTCTCAAAGCTTCTGTATTCAAAATTGCATTGTCGAAGCCACACAGCCTTACTAGGCGGCATTCCAGTTTAAATTAGGCTGAGCTGTCAATCTAAGCTATAATAAATGTCAAACACGTAAGCTGCTACAGGCTCTTACTCCTGGTTTGTTTGTGGTTTTGTTTTGTTTGTTGTTATTGTTGTTGTTGTTGTTGCTTTTGTTTTTTCTACATTCTTTGTTGATCAAATTAGCAAAACAGCTGGTATCGCATTTGTCCTGTTATTTTCAAGGATACTCTAATCGAGCAATATAATCGAACAATATATTATAATTCTTGGAATTATTGATCAGCTCCACTCGACTCTACAAACAAAGACTGGTAACATTATAAATATTGATATCTTCTTATTTATTACAAAAGTTAGTATCATCTTATATCATTATCATTAACATTATTATTGTTATCATGCATGGTTATTTCATTTTCTGTCAGACACTGCTCTGAACAAGATCGTTTTATCACAGCGATGTCAGTGGAAATAGTCGCATGAGTGCAGTGTCAAGAAGAGAAGAAGACGAAGTCTTAGAGAAAGGTAAAAAGAAAAAAAATTGTCTCAAAAAGTCAACCTCCACGGTGTGTGTTGCCCCACTTCTGTGTTTATCACTGATACCTTTGTCAACAAATTCATGAAATATAAATCCATTTGGCCCCCTCAATCGCAAGTTTGATGTCGAACTTGCTTTTTGCGCTGAAAATCCGTGAAATTGGGGATAATTAATAGTCCAACATGAACCTAAATCTGTCAGATGGAAAAAGTAGACATTATTTCTTACCGCTCTTTCCCCGTTCATAATAGAATGATATAAAAAGTATTTTGATTCATCAGTCTAACGATTCGAGTCTTTTTAACCAAATTCTTAAGTTATACGTATTTTTGTTTAATTCAATTTTCAATTTCACATGTTATTTTAAGATTTATATAATGATTTCATAGGTTTTTGAATTGTTATAAAGCTATTTTTATTGTAAAATCCCGTATCGGGAATATGCAGTCTTTAAAACGTTTGATAGAGCGGAAAGGATTTTATATAGACAAGAAGCCTTAGAACACTGATCTGTCAGAGCATGTTATCAACTCAAGTGGCGTAGGCAGTTGTCGAGGCGATTGATAACGTTATTTAAGTGCGCTTCTCAACGTCCAACCTCAACGTGTGTTGAGAGAGCTGTTTTTCTTGTTCGGTTTGTGGTAAAAAAAAAGAAAAAAGAAAGAAAAACAAAGGAAAAAAAATAGATATCGCAAAGACAAACAACTGCAAAGATATATAGCGACAGAGGATAACCACTTTGGCATATTGATCAAAGCATAATAATGATCCATCTGCAGAACAAAGATAATGTAGAGAAATACGACTAAATTCACGAAGCCAGTAGGACGTGTTGGACTGAATACGTATTGGATGGCGAAGAAAAAGGGTATCAAACAATGGCAATACGTGCAGAGTCATCTTTTGTTTTTAATTCTTCATTGGGGAACGGGTGAAAAGACAATGTACGGTATTTAACCACCAGCGCTGACTCAACAGAGCTGGCCATCAACAAGTGCTATCCACTGCAGTCGTACTCATCCACAGTTTTGTTAAACAGTTCAGGAAATAGTAAAGTAAAATAAGATGAGATAAGATAAGATGAATGTTTATTTTTCCAAAGTTGGCACATTATTTTGGTGAACACAGTAACATGACACAAAGACATATATAATATTATGGTACCATACATTTTCACAGCCCTTATTTCTTTTCCACTCCATCACCATACAAGCCATCACGTGGGCATACATGCTCGCACACACACACACACATACACTCACACACACATACACACACGCGTGCGCGCGCACACACACATACACACACACGCGCACGCGCATACACACACATACACACACACACACACACGTGCACATCAAAAATGATAAATACTGAGGAATTGTTGGAGTCGATTTTGCTTGCGGTAGCTCTAAAATGGAGGATGAAAAATTCTCTAGTCGTGACCAAAACCACGAGATGAAGTCCTTTTCTCCTCGAAAGAGATTTGAAGATAGAAAAGTACTATGCAGGGTGCCCTTTTATTATTCGCCGATAAAGAATTGAAATCGTTAAAACAAACAAAAACAAAAGATGAAATCATCTGAGTTTTTGAGAAACCTCTGGAAATTATCAAAATATTTTTGTAATATGTGAAGATTGTTAAAACCATAAGAGCTGAATTTTGACGCAAAAGATGAAATAAAAATCAAAGTGAACGCTTGTCCAATTTCATTCAAAGATTTTGAGTAACACATAGCAATCGGCTGTCAACTTCAGGATCAATCTCTATTTAGCCATTGTCGTTCAACATCTCCAACCGTCGTTTTCTCTCCCACCTTGTGTTTTGTAGCATTTGCTAAAACTTCCCATATTTGAACTTGAGGAAGTCAATGACTCTCGTCAATTTTTCATTCTCCCTGTCTTTGACATTCCCCAATAAGCGGTAGAAGTCATGAGGGGTGATGCTAATTGACCTCGGAGACCAGGCGATTGGCCCGCATCTCTATCTGCAAAAGAAAATTGTTTTAATGTTTGTCACTTTTCATGTTATTTCAATTCGTCATCGGGATGAAACTGAACAAGAGTTCACTTTGTTTTACATTTCACCTTTCGCGTAAGAAATCAGTGCCTTCGTGTTTTATTTTTTACCACACTTCACAAATAACATCACTTAAGAAAAACGGTTCGTGGTATACTTTTGATACTTATTACCAAGAAAACTTAGATAATTTTCGCAACTTTGATTAAATGTCGGGTGTTTTTATCTTTTCTTTATAGTTTATTTAGCCATTTCAATTCTTCATCGGGGAATCATAAAAGGACACCCTGTATGTTGTTGAACAAATACTTCAATGATATTATGTCATAAAGCAAGGGTTTTCCTGTTGTGACGATTTTGTTCTTGACTCACTAGACACTCAAATCGAAATCTTTAACAATAACTGTATGGCTCAATGGAGAAGAAAAGGAGGAGTTTCTGAAGTTGATTACATGAAAAGAGTCCCTACCAAGTCGTGTTGTAAACAGATGTGGACAATAAAAGGTGTGCATTCAACCCCACACATCAACATACTCCAATAAGCAGGGAAACCTTAACAGCCCTTTTAAAATTGCCTTTTTTTACTCTATTTTAACCTCTGACGAAGCAATTTTACTTAAAAAAGTTATCGAGGGCCTTCTTTTTCTCCATATTCTTAAACCGCACCCTGATCTGAAAGAATTAAATTTTGACTATCAACAACTTGCGAAGTGCTGTTCGATGAATGCAACCTTCTCTTGTGACGGTAACCGGTATTGTAGTTGTCATTATTGGCATTCTCATGCTACAGTAACCGGGTCAAGCGCTGGCTTTAAGGAGCACAAAGGTTTCAAGGGCTTAGTTCTAACTTGCGTTTAAACTCAGACCTCATTGTCGGTATTATATTTCCAGAACTTGTATTCATCTTTTAATAGAAATAAAATTAAATTGTGAGTCCCTCACAAAATCATGAACTCCATTATGATATGAAATTGTCCGTAATGTAAACTCCTGCGTATCTGAGGGTCGGTAGTGTATGCGAGGTGCCTGCCTATCACACAGCAAAAAAATCCTGGATAGGAGAGTAATCTCATGTTCATAATTTGAGGACTCTGTCAGTGCTTTACATTTCCTCTTTTTTTTTCAAATGCAACAATTAATCATTAAATGTGATCTTTCTTGGGACTTAAAATTTTCAACGCCAGGCTGCGCTCAACTCGTTCTTGATGATCCCGCTCTCCCCTTGCTCACTGCAGTTTGTGATCATGAAGTTGTGATGGACTGGAAATGTGATCAAGTCCAGAGTTTGTGTCAGGGAAAGCGGGTTTGTTTGAGTAGAGAAAAGACAGGTGGAATTAGAAAAAGATAAAGAAAGGAGTACAAAAGAAAAGAACGTTATTTTGCTGTGGACGTTCGTAAATCTCATAAAGTGTATGCGTGAGTCATCACTAATAAAGAGTACAGAATGTGTAGGAGTTTCTCTTTTATCTTAATTCATTATTTCCATGAACCTCTATCACATTGACACGTGTCATTTCTTCTTTATCAAAAGCAACAGTTCACGAGCAAGAGGAGAACGGCAGAATCCACCTAAGCACATAGTATCATGATTACCTCTCCCGCTGTTATCAAGAAATATTTCACTTATTTCTGAACAGGCAATAAACAGTAACTCAATACAAGATTAAAGATAATTAGTAGTGATAACTGACAACAGAGAATAAGATCACATTTCACCCTTTGCCTCTTCTTCGTTATCTCACCACTTTGGCCAAAGCGATGATAATGAATCTGGAGGTGGCGAATATCGCTGCGGTGGCGACGACAATCGGCCTTCCTTCCATCAGGTGGACATTCACAGCCCTGCTATTCCTCTTTGAACGACTGCTAATAATCTCAGGCCAAACCAGGGGCAGTATGATTTATTATTGTGCTGGCCTGTCCTTCCGCGCATTTGATAAAACCAGGTTTGATACCTACTTTCTTTCAAGGGGATTATGGTCATTCCCATGGCATGACTTGTGATTCATTCAACTCTTCACAGAACGAAACGTCCGATGGGATTTGAGTCTTCGTTGTAATTAAGAATTGTGGTTTTCGACAGTTTGTCTTCCTAAAGAATAATATTGTGTTTAATATCATGAAGCGTCTTATGACACCGAGTAGACATCATTAATCCCGTGCTTGCAAACCTAATTTCATCAGCCGCCACTTTGCGTCATATTATATTATCTTGAGTTCAGATTGGGTTTTGTTGTTGTTGTTTCTGTTTGTTTATTTGGTTGGTTGGTTGGTTGGTTGGTTGGTTGGTTGGTTGGTTGGTTGGTTGGTTGGTTGAGTTAAGCTTGTTTTTTTGTTGTTTTTTTTGGGGGGGGTGTTCTTATTTTATACTGTGTTTGTTTTTTTATGTTTGCTTTGTTTTGTTTTGTTTTGTTTTTGTTTAGTCGATTGCAGAACGCTTATGGAGGGTAATTTATCCAGATATATCTGTCATTATGCTATCGCACGTACTCGTGTATGTTATTCATTGAAGTAGAGTAAAATTAGTGTTTCCATCTTTGCATTTCATTTTCATCTATTAGAGAGGTTGTCATTAATTCTTGTTTAACAAAACAAGGGAAACTGAGTGCCGGTGATACCCCTATTTGTATATCACTTTTAGGTATAGTTCAGTAGGTTGTATCGGATTTTGTATCGAATACTGTGATTGATAATTATTGGACTTTAGAACAACCAGCTAATCACACAATAAGTAAAAAATGGGTCCCGTTTAGAGCAAATTAAGATCGCCATAACGCGAAACGAGAGATTCCAGGCAGGACGCCTGAAGAGAGGTCCTATGAATTATTCCCCAAACATTATCTGTTTTACTTGTCCATGACACTGATCGAAAGTGGCAACGCAATGATTGCGACAGATTCAAGACCACTGATCGACGAGGAGAAAGAAGAGATCGCTACACAAATAATAGGTGATACGAGAGGTTTCACTTGTTCCTTCTCTACGCTTGATTCGTTTTGACGACTAACCGACTGGCTTTAAGGGTTTTGCCTCCCCCGTTGTAATGACACACCAGAGCAAAGATACCAGGCCTGAGGTGGGGCTTAAGTAGCTGAAAAGAAGGAGACCATTATATTCTCCTGTTTCTTGGTTTCATGTGAAGCATTGGATTCTTGATCATTGCGTTCTTGATCTGCACGGTAGTTTGTTTATTGTTTTGTTTTGTTTTGTTTTGTTTTGCAAAGGAAAGTAACTGTCATGAATGTTTTTCGTTACCGATGGAAAGCAATACCAGACAAGGATGCCTTCCAACAGTGAATTCAGTTTACATCTACACATTCCCAGTTGTTGCATTTGAGTGTTTAATGTATTATCAGATGAACAATAGATGGAAGAAAATTGAAAACAAAGCAAATACATTCCATCGGATAACTGTAAGAAAACAAGCTCCTATAATATTATGACTATTATTTCTTATTTTTCCATTTTTATAACCCCCAAAAGGATTTTGCAACGGTGATTTTGTAGAGATTTTTAAAAGGATAGATTTTTCAATGGAGACTTAGGTTATTGTTTATAATACTTCCTTTTGTGTAATGCAGGTGAACAATAAGAGGCAAACATACTGAATTGTGAAACCCTTTTGAAATGTTTTGCCTTGTTACTCATTGCTTTGGAGACCTAACAAGAATGAATATAGGAGTGACAAGACAACCAATACTGCTATGATACTATTATAGGCCTAAAGAATTTCATTCATCAAAGCGGCATCATGCAGGTAATGAACAGTACACCGGATTATAAGTTATTTCGGAGGCGAATACAAGTCCCCACTCCTGAAATCAACACGTATCAGAGACAGGTATGTACATAGTATCTTCCTCTTCTTCTTCTTGTTTATATAACATATAACATAACATAAGAAGATAAGGGCGTGGTAGAACTTAGTATTTAAATGGTAATTACTAAATTACTAAAACAATACTAAAAGCAATTTTCTTCTTCTTCTTCTTCTTCTTCTTCTTCTTCTTCTTCTTCTTCTTCTTCTTCTTCTTCTTCTTCTTCTTCTT
>JBCIKM010341411.1:0-11265 GCA_039654465.1 Melibe viridis
TTACTCTTTGAGCTTTGAAATTACTGTGACTGGTGTCTGATATTACTCTGAGCCAAAATTTTGGTTGGCATGTCTGCTAATTTATCATCGTACTATAAAAATGCAAAAATTTGAAAGGAAACAACGAAAACAAAACAAAACAAAAGCTGTGTCGAGAAATGAATGATTAGTGTAGAATATAAAAATCAGTTTATTATAGCAGAAAAGAAATTCAGTGATTTTGTTCATTGTTCCTGTTTGGCCATTTGAGGTTTTGAATGTTTTCGTATTAACAGCTACTGTTCTAGCCAACCCTGGACACATCGGCCACGTATCATTCTGACTGGATACCCAGGACAGGGACAGACCTCATACATTGCTCCAGCTATGATTCACACCATGGAGGAACTGCCAGTGCATGTGTTAGATCTACCAGCATTGTATGCCGTAACTGCAAAGACCCCTGAGGAATCATGTGCAAATGTATGTTTCTGTTAGTTTGATGGTTGTAACTTAAGATGTATTGTATAGAGCTTCTACATATGTGGATTTTATATGGTTCAGTATTGGTTTCTGTGCCAATTATTTTGAAAACCTATCTCTTTTTCAAGCCGTCTGTCATGGTCTTTGCCCTGTGAGCTCTTGTACTCTGCTTCCTCACTTTTATACTGAATGTATTATCTTACTTCTTCCCCCCTTCTGTTTCTGTCTTGAGACCTGTTTTTGTTTTCTTGTTTGCAGTTCTTTCATCATCCCTTATTTCATGCCTCTTGATACATATCCTCAGGGACTTAAGTACACAAAGGGGGATTATAAATCAAAGGTCTACTTGGGGTGTTATAGTGCTGTTACCAGTTGTGGCCATTGTTTATATTTGTGAGGAGCTAAAAAAATTTTTGTCATAATAATTGTATCCCTGTGCTGTAATTTGTTTTGAGTGATAATACTTCTTATTATCTTACTTTCCTATGAGCCCCTTGACGACCTGTGTATTGCACCCTAAAACCACCAATCGCAGTATGAAGGTTAATGATTTCAAGAAAGACTACTCCACAATCAGAGCTAACAAAATGAGGGAGAATTTTTATACCTGGCTAGAAGTTTCTTTAATGTATTGCTCCTTTTTGCTGTTCAAGTTACTGTGCCAGCAGTTATTTTAAAGGAAGCATAAAAAAATACTTAGCTGGTTTGCGTTAAATCTGAAAGCTGGCTAATGTTTGAGAGAAAAAAATCAATCCCAAACCAACAACCTTGGGGATGCCTATGGTATAGTTATCACAGATCATTTGTTGACTTTTGTCGAGTGGTTATCATTTATTTCTTTCCTTTTTTTTTTTAATCACAGGATTTATCTAAGTGAGGGGGAGGAGGGGGTGCATTATTCAGATATATCTATCAGACATCGAGGCAAGTCTGAATGTGTATTTCCTTTGAGGCCTATTCACATTTTGAAAAGTTATCTTAAAAGTCTAAAATGATTTTAAATTTTAAATATTTTCTACCACTATGTCATGTATTCTGATTCAATTAGAAAAAACTTTTTTCAAATTTTTTATATTTTTTCTCTCTCTATTTTCTTATCACAGGTGTTTCATGAAGCTAAGAGAAAGTGTCCAAGTATCATCTACATGCCATACATCAATCAATGGTGGGATGTTTTGGGAGACACCCTTCAAACCACATTGTTGACTCTCATTCAAGACCTAGATCCATCAACTCCATTGCTGTTACTGGCTACAAGTGAACATCCATATTCTTCCTTGGACTCAAAGGTTAGATATGCAGCTCTCTTTTAGAATTTTTTAAACCTAGTTGTGGGTATTTTCCAAAAACACAGATATCTCACGGATGAAGAGGAAAACTATTCTACTCCATATTTTTGCCAAAATGAGTTGTGCAGTGTGGGTGAAAGGTCTTTGTCGGACACACCTTGTGGCAGAATCTCACACCTCTAGCTATATTTAGAAAAAATGTCATGGGTCAGAGAGATTCTATTCTATCTCTTGACTCGGATACTTCGGTGAGGAAAACTATTCTATGTATGAATACTTCTGTTAAAAACAAAAAGTATTCTATGTGCGAGTACTTAGAATAGTTATCTTCTTCAGTATTCCTGCTGACCAGTGTTGATTCCAGATTTGCCATAGACTACAGAGTTTATCACTGCATTATGCAAACAGAGAGGCAAGCGAATGTCTATGTAATGCTTAAAATACTTTTAATTGTCCTATCTCGGAGATACATTGGTTTTTCTCATTCAACTATGAAGGAGTAATGTATTCTATGTAATTTTTTGCTCTATTCTGAAGTATTCTGAGAGATGTTAAGAACAACAAAGGCGAAACACCAAAGTATGCAATAATTGTTACCATATATCTTGAGTACAAGTTCTTAAGTCAATAGATTTTAAAAATAGGAAGTCTTTTCTCCTGTAAAATTTGCTGAACAGCACTTCGAATACTTTCCCTCTTCACCTGCGACCTATGCCGATGCTATCAGTTTTCAGACAGGAAGGTTAGTACCTTACTGGACTGGTAATTAGCCAGGTGAACTATATTGACCTATTTTACAAATGAGACTTTGTAAACTCAAAATATCATTGTCCTTATGCTGTGTGCTGGCTGAAAGCGAGGTGTGCCATGGGTCTGTGGGTGCCCATAGTGGGCACATTTACTTTTGTTTCTTTTCTTTTACACCGAAGCTATTGTTTATTTTTTTCCCTTTTCTTGTGTGTCTTGTTTGGCTTTCAGTGTTCATCCCCTTGGTCATGCCTTTTGGTACATAACTCCAGGGTCGCTTAACATACTTAGTACTTTTGTACACATAGGGAGTTTAAAGATCCTGGGACCATGATGTTATTGGTAATGGCGATTGCTTATTTTTGTAAGAAGAATGATATTATTTGTCAGCTCTGTGATATGTGTTTTATGTTTTCATATTCTAGTGAAAATCATCTCTGCTGTTTATGGTTTGATCTGTTCCCTCTGAACAAATTCTATTATCTTAATTTACCCTGGGCTCTTCTATGGCCCTCATCTTTCGTGGGGCTCTAAACCTGCAATGAACAAAGCGAGGTTTGCTCATAATGCCCGATATGTGTAATAGGTCAGTAGTGTTAAATTGGTATGGTTGTATGTTAAGCTAATCAAGTAATGCAGAATGGGAAAGGACAGGAAGTAGTGAAACTTTTTTTTAATTGAGAAGGAAATCTAGTTGTTATGAGAAATTTTTGTTAATGTTAAAAGTGCTCAAATTATTCATTCTTTTCTTACTACCAACAGTTGAAGGTATTGTTTTGTGAGATGTCCAGTGAAGTGTTCAAGATGGCTAATCCCATTGCTGATGAAAGGGAGAGCTATTTCAAGGATCTACTGTTGCAGCAAACTTGCAAGGCTCCTCGGGACAAGAAGGGAATTGGTACGTTTTCTCTGATAGCCATATTTAAGTCCCATGGTGGTTTAGAGTGTTCAATTAACATGTAAAATATTGATGGAACTTGGTGAAGAATCATAAAAAAAAAACCGTGGATATTAACTGAAAATGAGACTACAGACGAAGTCGATCCCTTTTACTTGTATATTACCCAGTAGCTGAGTTTGTGAGGTTTTTTTACTCACATTCGATCCTGGTCGAGGTTATCGATTTATCGTGGACAGCATGGGTGGTCCCTGTTGGCATCGATGTAAGCTCGAGTAATAATCTAGTACATTCATGGGTGCCAAGGCAGCAGCACTGATGTGTTTGCTTGCGAATGGGCCAATTATTTATTTTTTTTACTAATCTTTTTGGTTCCTTTTGCAATATTGCTAATTGAGACTTTCTTCATAATAGTTTTTACTCAAGATTGTTGAAGTAGAAAAGTATTAAAGACTTCTGTTATTTCCTTTTCTTTTTTAAAGAACGAAAAAATATTTAGGGCAACAAATATTTTCATTTTATTTCAGGGCAAATGATAAAAATGTTGGAGGAAAGGAAGGGAACGTATTTTTTCTCCCATAAGTTAAAACCACTTCATAAAAGTAAAAGTTTGGCTCCTGACAGTAAGATCAAAAAGGAGATAAAGGATCCTGACTTAAGAAGGCATTTACAAAAATACAACTTGAGGTTGTTAAATGATTTACAACCTCCCTCTTCAAAGGATCCAAGTTTGCAATCCTTTCATAAAATGATTCTAAGATCAAGAAAATTAATCCATGAATGTAATAACAATCACAGCTGTAAAATCAGAAAGGCCTGCAATTATTTGAATATGAAGGGAAATGATCAACTGGTCTTTTTTTCACTTAAATCTTCAAAGCTTGATTTGAATAAGAGCTTTAGGATTTCCAAGTCTTTCCAAAAATTAAATCAGATTGCTGGTGTAAAAAAGCCATATTTCAATTTATACCATGCGGTTGGGTCCAGGATGTTCTCAAACAAAAACTGCTCGAACAACAAGGCTTACTGTCTTCGGCAGAGGTGCTCCTCAAATAAAATCAGAATGAGAAATGTAGCCAAGTCAGAGAAAGCATCATTCTCAGGGAGACGTCCTGCCAGGTGGAGGAGACATCAGTCATGTGGATCAATGCAAATGCTGGATAGGAAGAGTGGTCAAAAGTCTTTTAGTGAACTTGCTTTACCAATTAATTTGAAACAATTGAAGATAGCTTCCCTTTCGAAACCTTTGAAGAGGTCAAGGAATTTTACTTTGTCGAGGCAGCATCAAAGGGAATATAATCTGAGACCGAGGAAATACCGACAACGGACTGATTTTCCAATCATGTCTCAAAGCTTCAATGAAACCAATATCTCAGGTTTTCATTTTGTCTGTTAAATTTTGTTTTAAAAAAAAAAAAAAGCTTATTTTCCTTACCACCTTTTTTGTTTCTTGATGGATCCTTTTCAAATTTCAAATTGTCTCTTTTGAATGCATTTTTTCATTCAAACCAGTCCTGGTCAAATACCCATTCACTAGTTTTAGAACAGACTATTGTCCTCAGCTAAGTTGAATAGTCTTTTGAAAATATTATTGCCCAAAATAAGGAGCAAGGTTAAAAATTGATATAAATCCATTTAAGTTTGTATGTAGTTAAAACCTTTTCATTTAAATTGGATACAAAGTTTTTAAAGATTGCGTTCACAGAGATAAAAGTTACTGACAAAAACACTGTTTAAATCTAGAAACCAAGCAGTCTGTACTTCGTGTTTTCGTAAAAATTCAGTGCCTTCAAAAATATCGTATTCTTACTGTTCTATTCTATTGAATAGAAGTTGCTTGATTATTTAAGTTAAAATAAGAATGTTCAAGGCAAAGATACTCAGGTAATTGTGAATTTGCCTGTAAGAAAAGCAGTTTTCAATTGATTAACTCTGTTAAGTTTTTAGTGTTATAAAATTCATCCACTGTTAATATTAATTATTTCTTTCTTTTCACTTCATTTTGCTCTTTTTAGAAGTCAAGTTTTTAACATGACTTTCAAAGTTTTTGTCCACATATTGCAGTTTTTCCATATGATATAGTATTGTGTGTAAATGCTTAGTCGAGTATTGTTATTCTTAGTTGTTCCCAAGTCAAGATGATTATGTTTGTAGAGGGGAAGGAAATTATGCTTCTGACTTTGTGAATGTGTTGTGTGTGTGCGCGTGCGTGCATGCATGCATGTGTGTCTCTGTCTGTCTGTCTCTCTCCCTCTCCCTCTCTGTCTGTGTATCTTTCTCTCCCTCTCTCCCCTCTCTCTCTCTCCCTCTCCCCCCCTCTCTCTCCCTCCCTCTCTCTCTCTCTCTCTCTCTCTCTCTCTCTCTCTCTACATATAGATATATGTGAAGAAGTCTCCCATTCATCACAGAAACTTGTTTCACTTTGAAGATGTGCAATTAAACACTTAATCTTGCAGTCATAATTTTATTTAAATGTAAAATATGTCTCTGATGTATCTTTCTGTTGTTGTGTTGGAAATTCTTTACTATATGGGCATGTGAATTTTATTTACAGGAAGAACCTTTTTTTCTATTAAGCCAATTTGTTTCTGTTTATCTACAGCCAGGAAAATGCTAGAGGTCTTGCCCAAAGCAGCACCATTGGCTCCAAAGGAACTGACCAAAAAAGAAATGGAGGCTCTAATTGAAAAAGAAGAGCTAACGTTGATGGAATTGAGAATCTTTCTTAGAGATGTCCTTCATAAGCTTGGGAGCGATAAGAAATTCTCTATCTTTACCAAAGCTGTAAATATTGAAGATGTAAGTATGTGTTAGCTTTCTTTTTCATTATTGGTTCTAGTTGAGGATTAACAAAATATTTCAAAATCGAAATTTATGAGATTTTTGAAAAATAGAAATACACAGCTCCTTAAATGGAATATATTGGTTCTTAGTTTGCTGGAAGTTGTATTCATGTACTAGAGAGTGGTCATTTACAATTTTTAAGCTTGTCGTGGTTCATATACTATGTTTTTTATACTGTCTATAATCAAATTTACTGACAAGTACTAGTTAAATCATATTGGATTTTTACAAAGCCACCTTATTCTTTAATCTCAATCAGGCTCCAGATTATTACGAAGTCATTGACAACCCAATGGACTTGTCATCCATGATGTCCAAGATTGATTGCCATGAGTACAATACTGTCCGCTCTTTCATGAATGACATTGATCTCATTTGCTCAAATGCTCTGGAATACAACCCTGACAGGGGCCCCATGGGTAAGCTTTGCTTTTTGTTGCCATTCATCTTTGTATAACAGAGTATGTATGTGTTGAATGCATAAATGTATCTTTACCTACCATAATTCTCACACTGTAAGTCAGTCATGGCCATAGCCAACACCCCTTTTTTCCTCACATTTGCCCGAATTAGTAAGAATAAAGAGCAACTGAAAAAATCAAGAGAATGGCAAATTATTTCCAGTAAGAAGATGATTTACTGGGATGGACTTGTTAGTGAGCAGCAATGGTAAGAGGTAAACAAAACCTTGACTGAACTTTTCTGCTCACTGTATGCTGATGGTAGCAAGGGCTACTGGTTTGAGGATTAAGACCATTATGGTGAGGCTTTATTTATTAAGATGATTCCAGTGTTGAATTGCCTACTGATAATTTTGCTGAAAGAGACAGATAAAAAGGTATAGGTGACATCCACCTTGCTCGATCAAAGATACCTTTTGATACATATTTAGTTTGAAACAAAATGAATAAAAAAAAAACTTATGCAGAAAATGCCCCCCACCAAGTGTGAGGAAATCAGGTAGGCCTACCTACATTTGTTTTTTTGTTTTGTTTTTTTTTCTTGTTTTTTTTTGTTTGTTTTTTTTCAACTTCAAGCAACTTTGATAATTTTAATTAATATTATTTTAAAATGTCAATGATAACAATACTGACAATTTATGTGCCACAAAGCTGACTTATTATTTGTAGCACCTCAGTGTGTTTGGAATGGGTTTTGATTTTCAGGTTGTGGAAAAGTTCAGTCAATTTTTCAAATGGTCATTTAAAGGTCTGATAGTCAATCCACCTGCCCAGTATACTTATGGTGGCCGTACTGCGTTTCTTTTTGCCCAAACACTGTATTTCATGTTACCTGCTCAACCATTCTAAGGCTATACTGTAGGACTGTCTAATTTAAAAACTCCTACACCGTCTATCATAAAATTTTCAGACAAGCAAAAATTTATTCAAAACATTCTTTTATTTAGATCACCTATTAATCTCTCTTCTCCCCTACCCCCACCCACACACACACACACACACACACACACACACAAGTAAACCCTCTAAATGTTACAGATGAAGCGAACATTTAAATAACACTGGACAGAAAACAAAGTCCTTGCATAAGCCACTTTATAGTATGAACAGTGTGGGTGGTTGGCAAGTGTCCCTGGTGAGCTCTTCTTCTGTTTCTTATCTTTTACTCTGAAGCTATCATCTTACTTTTTCTCCTTTTCTGTGATGCCCTTTTTTTGTTTTTCTTGTTTGGTTTTCAGCACTTTTGTACACAAATGGGATTTAAAGATCCTGGGTTTACCTGGACCGTAATGCTCTTGGTGTGACAGCCATTACTTATTTATAATATTTTTTGTTATCGTAAGTCATTTCTCTGTGGTGTTATTTGTTTTGAGAGATGATATATTTTTTTTCCCGTTTGTTTAAATCACCTCTCCGCTATATCTGGTTTGATCTTTTCCCTCTTTGAACTAATTCTATTATCTTACTTTTCCCTGGGGTCCTCTATGACCCTTGTGTGTCAGGCGGCCCTAAAACCACAAATAAACAAAGTATTAGCAGCAGACAGTTTCAGAAAAAAGTCGTGGCTTACAGAGTCAGAGAATTATGGTAACTATATATAACAGAATAAAAGTTATCAGTTGTTAATAACATAACTATGTAAGCTGTCCTCCATGTCAGTCTTTTGAAGCATTCATTCCCCTCTATGCATTAGCCTGATCTTCACGTTGTGTCCACAAATGATCCCATCCCATGGAAGCCTTTGTGAAAATACTCACACATGTAAAGCACAACACTTCACGAATGGAATAGTCTTATTTAACTCTTATCAGCACAAAGCATTTGGGAGGGGGGGGGGGGGAATGTTGTGATATTTTGTTCTGTTTTATTTCACTTTTCCCTTCTACGGTATAATGGTAAAAAGGTTGCATCAACCTTCTTCAAAGCTTACTTATTGAACAATTTTATTCCTTTCTTCAATACAGACAGAGTGATTCGTCACCGAGCTTGTGCCTTGAAAGACACTGCTTACGCTATCATTAAGACAGAACTTGATAAAGAGTTTGAAAAATCATGTGTTGAAATTGAAGAATCCAGGAAGAGAAGAGGTTGGTTTTGTCATTTACTTATTTTTTTGCTTTTGTTTTTATTTTTAGATTTTTTTTCTCATCTTGTAGACTCTTCAAACTTGGGAAGGTTAGAAAACTTTGATAGATCCTCATTTGCTGCTGAATTATTTTTCCTTAAAATTGACAAATTTTTTCCATCATGTTGGTGTTTCCTGAGGCCTTTTTTTTTTTTTTTAATCAGAGGAAGCATTGGAAGTAAAAGAAAATTTGACATCATGAAAAATTGCCCAATGGAAAAAAAAGGGTGTGTGTGTGTGTGTCCTGTCCAATACACACAGCTTACCTGTGAGTGTTCGCCTATATACGGTCAACTAATTTTACTCACATTGTATTTTATCTTCACAGGAACAAAGTCAACCACTGTGCCAAACTTTATTCGCACTAAGCCAATAGCACAAAATGGTCTATCATCCTCTCGAACTGAAATTCCAAGCTATCTGGATTCAAGCAGGCCTCCCCGTGTTTTACCTGACCCAGTGGGTGAAAGATTCAGTAAGCGAGTCCGGGGTCTCCATATTGAGCCAACTCCATCTCTAGAGGTTGTAGAGAAAACTGCTAGATTGGCTCATTCCACTGTTACACCAAGAAAAGAGGATAAGACGGAGTCAATGCAAAATTCAAAGACATGCAGCCCCTCTGATGGACAGGAGTCTGCTTCACACTCACAGGGTTCAGGGGTGGAGAGCAGTAAAGAAATCGACACTGCAGACTCTGTGAAATCTGAGGCTAAATCAAAAACAGATCCTTCACATAAGAGATCTCGTCAAACAAAGTGTGTTTGGTGCAAACCTTCACGCAAGAGAAGAAAGCTGTTTCAAACTCGTTTTTTACCATCAATCACCAAAAAGATGCTACAACAACAGAAGGAAAGGTCCCAGATTCAAAACAAAGATAACGCTGTTCAGTCCATTTCAACCAGTAAACCACTGAATATTGATGTCAACACCACAAATGGTGAGCAACTTGTCTGAAAATGTCCTTACTGTTACATCTTCTTTTGTTTATTCATTTCTTTTTTTATTTTTTATATCAGATTTTGAGAATATATAGAAGAGATTTGGGACAGCATTTGTAAAATTTTGATGTGACTGTAAATGCAAAATTCAAGTACATCTTGTGTTGATTATTTCTAGTCTAATTCTAAAAGCTTGTTAGCAAATCTTATTTTGAAACAGCTTAAACTTAAAATTACGGTATAGATAGAGAGATAGCGCTTAACCCGATTAGAATCACACATTGAAAGTGCTTACAATTGCTGGTTAGAAGTTATGCCATTGTCAGAACACCTTGCGAAAGCACAGGTGAACTGATGGTGGATTTTCATTTGGCCAACGTTATTGAATTTCAAACTTCCAGAGGTTCTTTAACATACTCATGATGATTGATTTTAAGTGGTAGAGTAAACTGTGATTAGCTCAGCCCTGATATAAATACTCATTAATACAATCACTAATTATCAATGAGTATACAGAAATTAGAACAGCATGTAAAAGTTATAAAACACACTATCCCAAAACATTTAACAGTTGGTAAAACATTTTTGGCTGGGTAAGCTGTCCCTGGTGGGCTCTTCTACTTCTGTTTCTTTTCTTTTACACTGAAACTATCGTCTTACTTTTTCCCCTTTTCTGTGATGTCCTGTTTTTGTTGTCTTGTTTGCAGCTCAATGGTCATCCCTTATTTCATGCCTTTTGGTACATGACTGCAGGGTCACAAGTTAAATGCACTGAGTACTTTTGTACACAAAGGGGTTTAAAGATCTTGGGTCTTTCCCCATCATAATGCAGTTATATGTGATGACCATTGCTTAATTTTTGAAAGAGAGATATTTTTTTTCATTGTAAATTATCTCTCGGTGGTGTTGACATGTGTTTTGAGAGATGATATTTTTTAGTGCAAATCATCTCTCTCCTGTTTGTGGTTTGATCTGTTCCCTCTTTGAACTAATTCTTTCATCTTACTTTCCCCTGGGCTCCTCCATGACCCTCGTGTGTCGTGGGGCCCTAAAACCTCCAATATACAAACTATAGCAAAGAGAAAGCTGGATTTGCTTGCAAAGAAGGAAGAGTTAGTTGATGTTTGTTGATCATATTAATTTGAGTATAATATGATAATGATAAATTCTTTTGTGATGATACCACTTTGTGGGTGTTTCTCTTACAGAGAGAGGTTTGGTATTGTTAATAAAAAGATCATGAAATATTTGAGTATTATTATTTTTTTCTACTAATTAGGCGGTTGACTGGTGTCCCTGTTGGGCACTTCTACTTCTGTTTCTTATCTTTTACACTGAAGCTATCGTTTCACTTTTTCCCCTTTTCTGTAATGTCCTGTTTTTGTTCTTTTGTTTGTGACTCAGTGGTCATCCCTTATTTCATACCTTTTGGTACATGACTGCAGGGTCACAAGTTAAACACACTGAGTACTTTTGTACACAAAGGGGGTTTAAAGATCTT
>JBCIKM010341518.1:0-21140 GCA_039654465.1 Melibe viridis
TTCAAAACATTTCATAACAATAGATGTTAAAGCCACTGGGCGATAGTCATTAAGCTGCAGAGGTTGGCGTTTCTTGGGTACGGGTATTATCGTTGACAGTAGCAAATTGTCTTCCACAAAACATGTCCGGTTGCCAAGCAAGGGATGCCAATTTTGTACTCGGGTGACAGTTTCCTGATGGTAAACCCGATTTGCATTGCAGTGAATTATTATGACTTATTTCACACTCCACAACCACAGCAATGTGGCGAGTGTCTGCTGATATATTTGTTGACAGGAAGAATGCAGGACAAGCAGGCCAATGATATAATGATTATATAGGCTTTTCTTGGGCCGGTAGCTGAATTGGTTAAGGGCCTCAACGTGCGGGCTCCTAAGTGCTTTGGTGGTTTATCATGAAAAGCATGGGGGGATTCATGTTGGCATTGGATGTAAACTTGATGGCTAATCGCTATACCCTCCTTGGGTGCCTGGGCACTTACGTGTCTTGGTGGAAAGGTACATTTTGTTGTTGTTTCTTCCCCCCCACCCCCACTTTCCACCTCCCATAAGGTACACACACACGTTTGTATACACGTACACGCATAGGCACACACGTTAATATGAACACTCAAAAGATTTAGATCTCTGAACCAATGGGCTTATACTTACAAGTGTTTATTTTTTTTATATTTTCAGGCTATGCTATTGTCATTGGCATTGTGAATGCAATTTACAGGAAAGTTGCTGTAAAGCTGACAAAATACGGTCAGTATGGATATAATATTGTCGCGGGTGGTGCAGTTTGAAAAGATAATTTTATAATATTTTGATAAAATTTATCAGTTCTTATTGAAATTACGAAATCACTCTGTTGCCACATCAAAAAGACTTGACAACCAGTATGAAATAGTGTATTTTAGAATGCATTTCTGACAAAAATATGAAGATAGGAGAAAATGTTGCATTTTATGAAAAAAAAAAAAAAAATTGGTGATATTTCATGTTGTAGTTATGAATCATAATTATAAAGCATGAAAAAAAGACCCTGTAACAGTTATGAAGTAAAATACAAGTACGTGGTTTGCATCTCTTTAGTTTGGTTTTACTTCCTCATGTGACGCCAGCTTGTGTTTATTTATTTTTTCAATGTGTGTAAAAGGCATTGAAAGATTTGAAACCATTGAAAAATATGAATTTTTTCACCAAACTATGAAAAATGATGAAGTAACTGGCCAAACGTGAAAACAAAAATAATCATGGTTTGAACTGGGAGTGGTTGGAAAGTTTGTGTCATAAGCTGTTAGATTTGTGATTGGATAATCCCATGATCTTTTGTTGACCACAATAAGTTGGCCCATTACTAGCTACTGTTGTCTCAATTGTTGCCAAAAATGAAAAAAAAACCCCAATCAGTTTAGTCTTCTGGACTTGATAAACTGATCTAAAGTCCTTGATGATTCTTATTCTTTTTTAGCCTTGAGTATACAGTTACAGGTATATGCAGGGCCCAAATGTAATAAAAATAGTATAAAGTCAAACCACGAAATATTAGAAGTTTATCTCATTAATTTTTTAGTAGTCAAGCTTGTTTTTAGCCTGTCTGAAATATTGGGCTGCTAGTTTTTCTCTTGAAAACTCCTTAGCCAATTTATTTATTGGTGTGTCACAGTTAAAAGTGTAAATTTAAAAAAAAATAAAAAAATCAATTCATAAAGCTTTTGATGATGTTTGTCTTTTATACTATTCTTTGCATTTTAAATTATAATTAAGCTCACCTCTGTCCATTTCCAGAAAATCATCGCTTGCAGTCAGCCTATGAAAATCACCTTATTGTCAAACTGATTTTGGTTAGTAGATTGTTAGAAAGAAATTTTTGTCCTTTTTTTTTCAATTTTTTTTTTTTAATGGCACTTTCTTATGACATTATTTAGTCTGTCATATTATTGGAAAAAAAACAAACCTTTATCATCTCAATTCTGCATAAATGTGACTTCTAATAACACCTTTTTTTTCAAATGATAGTCTTGACTTTTTTTTACAGGCTTTTCATCTTTTTACACTTCAAGGGAATAAGAGCGCACATGCTGTGAAAATTTCCAAATATGGACTAACGTATCATTATGATGGTAACGTAATGTGACTATGATGGTAACGTAATGTGACCCTTTTTTGTGAAACACCAATGGAATTCAAACTAAGCTCTGAAACGATCTGAAAGAATCATGAATCAATGATTTTTTAAACTCAAATTTGTTCCTAAAACTTTGATCTTTGATTTTAAGCTCTTTTAAATTTGGTTCGACAAACAAGGGTGGAATGGACTCCAGTCAACAAAAACAGCCAACCATTTGAAAACAGGACATTTGCTATTGTTAATAATAATAATAGTAATGATAATAAGTATTAAATATTGTTGGTGTTATTAATATTGTTATTTTTATTATCATTGTATAATTAAACCTTGGTATAATATAAGATTAAAAGCAATGTTAGTGTTTTTTTCTCTTCTGTTCCTGTGTCCAGTTTGAGTTCATCAATTGCTTCATTTGCTTGTTCTATGTGGCATTCTATATGCAGAACAGAGCCCTGCTCAAAACAGTAAGTAGTGCATCAAGAAACGAGCTGAGTTAACGAGCAGAGAAGACATCCAACCTTCCTGTTCTTTTCATTTCTTATGGCTTTGCCACTTCTCGGCACGTCACCATTACGTTTGTCCTTGCTTGTCGTTTATTTTTTTGTGCCAGCTCTTACTTTATTCTTCATCCTTATCTGTTTCAAGTCATATCTTTAAAAAATTCCTCTTCAAATTAAGAAATACACTTTGAATGTACATCTTCTGAGAAAAAAAAAAAAAGCAAATTAAATTTTTATACGTTTTACAAAGTGTAGTCTGAAAAAATGTCTCTTGGGAACATCTTTCAGTCTTAAAATTTTATTTACCATTTTCATTTTCATTTTTACCGAAATATGAAATACAATGTATACTGCTAGAAAGAGACTTGTATTAATTTTTAGAAATTATTGGTGAATTTCTTATTTTGGAAACAAGTTCCTTTTGTCTTGAACTAACTTAGTGTTTCATTTACCAATTCAATCATTTTTCTCCTCCCCCTCCTTTCTTCTCAACCTCCTTCACCAAATCTGTTATTCAGTTCCTTGGCACGTTACTGGTCACGCAACAAGTTGTTGGACAGATTTCAGAGTCGGTTGTTCCCTTCCTGTTCATGCAGCGACGTCAAAAGCAGGTTGATGCGGCCTTGAAGAAGTCGGATGATAGTCTTGCCCTATCCCAAAAGGATTCCAGTGAGGACTTGGATCCATCTTACATTAAACAGGCGGCCCTGGAGGGCATGATGCAGAAATACGAGGTGATACTTGCAGCTGCAGGGATGTTATTTTTTTTGCAGTTTTTACAGGTAGATTAAAGTGTTCTGTTATTAGTGTCAGAATAAATGGCGGGTGCTGTATTTAAGCAATTATCTTGGAAGCAGCCCAGTGGGAAAATTAGGGCGGCTATTATACAGAAGGAGTTATGGTATGACTTAAAACATTAAAAAAAGAGTGAATCTCAAAAAAACATAAAAATATTAATTTTTTGTGCTTATGTTTTTTTTGTTTTTTTTTTATTTGCAAAGTACACACAAATCTTTCTCTTCTTTCAGGGCTCCAATGATGAATACTTAGAGATGTACATTCAGTTTGGTTATGTGTACCTGTTTTCATCCGCCTTTCCCTTGGCGGCCATGTGGGCTTTTCTCAACAACCTGATCGAGATTCGTTCAGACTCCTTCAAGTTGTGCCGAGTTATGCAGAGGCCCTTTGCAGAGTCGGCCAATAATATCGGAGCGTGGCAGGTGTGTGTACAGCATTTCTTCCTGTCAATGATTGATAAAAAACAGAGTCTGTCTATATATATACCTAAGACACTCCCTTGCTCATCCCCTCTGACAGGCAAACCCACTGGCAGTCACAGTATTAAAATTATGAATTCAACTTCTGTTTTCTTGAAAGAATTAAAATGAGTTATATCAACCCATCTGGATTCAAATTCAACTCAAAATATAAGAGAGGGATGTCTCAATTCCCAGGGACTAAGATGGAAGGAAGAAAGAATAAAAAAAACTGGAAATCAAGGAAGACTTCTGGAAATTTGTTTACTAGATTGCTGCTGATATTTTCTTTGAGGGATTCAAATTTTGATTACTTGTACATAGAAATAAAATTTGTTTAAAAGAAAATATCCAGGTGTCAGCTTTGTAACAGTAAAGTGGGAATAAGCAGTGGTAGTTGAAGATAGCCATGGGCACTGCCCGTAAGTTGTGTATACGTCAAAGTCTATAAGATTAATAGGTGAAACTGTCTACTTTTGAAATTTCTATAAGATTTTCATGCCCCCCTCGCAGCCTGCTGGGCTAATAATTCCCGAGAAATGCTGACTATCACAAAGCACTTGGAATAATTGCTTGAAGTCTTGTTTTTTTTTAAATCTCAATTTGTTACCTTTTTCATGAAAGGTATTGTGCCTGTACCTTTTTTTCCAATGTCCTGTTTAGACAAATGAAAGGTAAACATAGAGTACTTAATTTGTCACAAGGTTGGAATTCATCTTGCAGTCTCATTTCAAATCCAAATTTGAAAACATTACATTAGAATTGATGTATGGCCGCCATCCAGGAAAACTGTGGTACCTATATGTCAAAAACACTACTTTTAGGAAGGTTTATTTTGACTGATACAATAACAAATTACATATTTTAAATGTTAAGTGGAGGAAAATGAAAACAGATATTCCTACAGCACCAAGCTAGTTAGATCTGCAAAGGGAAATAATTGCAGTATAGCGAATAAAACATTTTCTAAGAAATTGACATACGGAAGGGGACGATGTGCTATTGATATGTAAAGGTAAAAGCGAAACAAAAACAATAAATGTATAGTAAAAGGTAAAAAAACCCGAAGAAACTATTCTGAATTATGTATGGCTTGAACCATGGTCCAACAGTTGTCAAGGGACTTTGAAATGATGAGTGAGCGTCACTTGCTAAAGAGGAAAAAATTCCTGGAAGTAAATAGTCTCACTCTTTATCGATGTTGGCAACGCTTTCGTTTTTAGTCTAATGAAGAAATTTATTTTTTAAGTGTAATCCATCTTCCCACTGTTCATGATTTGAGCCTATTCTCTCTTTCCAGTAATTCTATCATCTTGCTTTTTTCTTGGACCCTTGCACCCTAAAACCAGGAATAGCTAATGAAACCAAATTGGTCTTATGTTTTCTATGTATGTCACGGCACAAAATTCGTATCTTTGTTTCACTGGATTCTTATTCCTCAGCCTGCCTTTGAGATCATTGGCTTGATATCTGTGATCACCAACTGCGCCCTCATAGGCATGGACCCAGAGATCCAGAAGCTGCTCCCCTCAAACATATCCGCTGTCAACATGGTCCTTATATTCGTTGCTGCCGAGGTAATGTGTCCCAATCCTGCAAATGTATTGTCCTTGTGTCCCTTTCAATTCTTTTTATTTTATAATCTCTTTGAACCAACTTTTAGTCTTTATGCAGCAATGAATCCTCACAGTGGTCAATAGAATTTCACTCATTTTGCAGCTCACGAGCGTTTGCAGGACACATGAGACTTTAATACTGTTCTACTCTTAAACTATAGTTAACCGTTTTTTGTTTTCGTATTCTTCCTTCCAAATATGTCAATATTTTTTTCCTTTCTCTTTCCTTCATTTTGATATCAAATGAAAGGGGGTTCACTTAGAATCAATATTTTTCTTAGCTTCATTTGGGGTGAGGCAGAGGAAAACCAGTTGAGAAAATGAAAAAAAAGGTGCAACTCACAGAGTTAAAAGCCAGTTTCAGATTTGATTGCTAAGACCATAGAGCACTCTTGAGGAAGTGAGTTATATAAATACCATAAGTTATCAATATTATGTTGCATTATCATCTCTGACTTATAAACAGAGAATAATGGTATCTGTGTCCTATGAGAAGGTAAGCTGAACGAAAACTGAATGGAGGATGGTTTGTTTTTCAAGTCTTTCAAGCAATGGTCAAGATGTGCAGAGAGATAAATGTCATTGAGTATGAAAGCTTATCTTCTATTCTGTTCGGAGTAGCTCAATTTGGTGGAATGTGTAACTCCCATGGGGAAAAGGGTATGGGTTCAATTCCTGCTGCAGCTTCCATGCCAATCATTTTGCGTTGCTGTTTTCCTGCGGATGAGTCTGGGGTTGTTCCAGTTTTCATGACAGGAAAGTTTTCCCCATGAGAAGTAAAAGAAAAATAGAGTTTTATTTTACATTCACTTCAACTCTATGTAAAACAAGAGCATGATAAGATACCGTTCAAAATCTCTTTTCCTGTCTTCTTTTTTTCTTCTTTTTATGTTGAAACTGATATAATGTACTTTCCTATATCTTCAGAGATTAGTCTTTTACACTTTAAGCCTTTTAGTCATTCCTGTATCTTCTTCTTTTCTTTCTTCTTTCATTTAGTCACAGCTTCACTTATGTTTGAAGATAATCGTGACTTGGTAGGAATTAAATTCAAATTTTGGGAGACACTGGCCTCGCAGCCTAATTTTTAAAATATCCAACTGCTAAGGGTTCTTTTATAGGCACAACAGGCACTTTAGACCTTCGGATGTATTGTTCATCTCCGATAGGACTAGGTGCTTGATCCTCCAAGCGGGAGGTTGGTGGGAGTCCCTAGTGGGCTCTTCTACTTCTGTTTCTTTTCTTTTACACTGAATCTATCGTCTTAACCACCCTGAAACGCGATACAGGAGCAACCAGCACTGATGAGCTAACAACACTGATGGAAGATAGAACTGTGTGGAGGTCCCATGTGGAATCTCGGAGAAATCCGCTGTTGGCAGTAGGCAGTATCATCTTACTTTTTCCCCTTTTCTGGGATGTCCTGTTTTTGTTGTCTTGTTTGCAACTCAATGCTCATCCCTTATTTCGTGCCTTTTGGTACATGACTGCAGGGTCACAAGTTAAACGTACTGAGTACTTTTGTACAACAAAGGGAGTTTAAAGATCTTGGGTCTTCCTGTACAATAATGCTGTTATATGTGATGGCCACTGCTTATTTTTGTAATAGGGGATGATATTTTTGGTCATTGTAAATCATCTCTTTGTGGTGTCGATATGTGTTTTGAGAGGTTTTTTTATTTTTTGGGTAAATCATATCTTTGCTGTTTGTGGTTTGATTTGTTCCCTCTTTTAACAAATTCTTTCATCTGACTTGCCTCTGGGCTCCTCTATGACCCTTGTGTGTTGTGGGGCCCTAAAACCTTCAATAAACAAACAAATTGATCCTCCTACCTACTTAGCAGGACCAGGAAGGGGATTATGACCAGAAAAAAACAAAACAACTTGATGAAATTAGCTGTCCATGGTACACGAACCTGCAGCCTCTAGATTTGAATACAGCACCTCTATACCACCAGGGAGTTGCTGACCAACCTGGAAAAATTTTGCTGTTCAGGGATTTCAAATCCACAACTTTGAGAAGTGGGGAACTTGCCTATCGGCCCCAAACCCTCTAACAGTTTGCTTTGAGCACAATGAGCCTCCTAATTCCCCATCTTAGCAATCATTGCTTTTCACCATAATGAATGATCTAATCCCATCTTACACATTTTCTTTTTTCAGCACATTGTACTGGCCATCAAAGCTAGCGTTGCTTTGCTTATCCCCGATCTCCCTAAGTGGGTCATGATTGAAATGGCCAAGCAGGAATACGTCGCCAAAACAGCGCTCCGCAAACAGGTCAGTGAAGTTGGGATTTGGGATAAGAGCACTTTTTATAGTGTTATTTATATTTTTTTCAATGTTGACAAGCATGACTTTTACCCCTGTTATATTGTTGTTGTATTTGCTATTGTACATCGTTTGAGTAGTGTGAATTTAAGGTTTAGTTTGTAGAATTCCTTTTTTTTTCACCCTTCGTTTTGTTTTTTGTTGCTGTTGTTTTTTGTTTTTTTTAGAATACTGTAGGTGGTGAAATATGTATAGAGTTACTTCATTCATGCAGCCATCTCACACAAATGTTGAAGAATCTATATAATATAATGATCAAATGCATTTTATAGCCTGTGATCGAAATATCTTTGAACATTGCTGATCACAGGGTTGTTAGAAAAAAATGTCCGCTGTTCAATGGATTGAATATTGAATGACACTTTTTCATGGGAAAGAAATTTGTTTTTAGCCAAAATACCAGTGAAAGCTGTCCATTGACATCAATTTTTTTCTTTTATGTTCCTATTTCTATAATTCCTGCAGTGACATTCCTATGAAGTTAGGTTCAACTCACCTCAAATGGATAGGCTAATGCAAACTGTATAGGTACAGTGTTTGTCTCAGTGTCAATAAAAAGCTGTTTCCCATTACCTGTCAGCATCATAATTTGTGATGGACGCTGACAACGTTGATGCTGTGACAAATTTTCGCCAACTGTGTCTATCTTCTGCACTTTTGTTGAAGGTCATCACTGTCTGCTTTACCCCCTTCTTGATGTTGTCTATTTACCAAATGAATGATCTGCCCCTTCTCCTCCTACTCTCTACTTTCTCCTGAATTGCTGTTTATTTATTATGTGGCACTTTTTATTCCTTATGGTATACCCTAGGTAAGTAACTTTACTTTTGTTATTAACAGTGGCTGCTAACTGAAATTTGGCGTATATGTCTTTAAGAACAGTTTCATTTGTCTTTAAAGCTCATTCTTAGTAACCTCTTGTCGGTTACTAAGAGAAGTGGCAAGGCTTTAGAAAGAAAGACAAAAGCAGAGAGGTTGGAAATCATTCAAAGTAAGATTTGAACGTGAGGCCTGCTAAGGCATCCATCACCTGGCCACTGCCAGAACCGTGAGCCTGGGCCTTCCACCACTCGGCACTGTACCTACCTGCCTACACCATGTTCTGCGATTTCAACTGTTTCTAGTGTCAGCTCTAACCCCATTCTTCATGGTTGTGGCACAGTTCCCTCCCTTAATGCTCTCCCTGCAGAGAATGGTCCTCAGTCAACAGGATGTCGAGAGAGAAACATAATGCCAGGAATTTCACATTCCACTTGATATGACAACTGTGTTGTTACCAACTTCAAAAGTGCCACCAAAAAAAAATTTAAAAAATTCTTTCATCATTTGAATATTCTCATAATTTTTTTTCTTCAGGGAAATATTACTTGGGTATAAAGTGTTTCTTTGATATTAAAAGTCTCTTTAATTGGATGCTACTTCTGAGCAGAGTTTATAAATAATTCTATGCGTCCAAACATTTGGGTTTCTGGTATGCAGAGAAAATTTTGTGGATTCTTGCACATCCAATTCCACAACACATTTATATGTTTTTATATGGAAAGCGCATTTTGATAAATGCTGTTTATTATTATTAACACCTTAATGTTTAGATCTTTGATTTTTATGTGGAATCTCTCAGCTCATGACCACTTGAACCAAGTTTTCTTTCTCTGTCCTGTCAACGAGATATCAAAAGAGATTACTCATGCTTTTCATTTCTCTTGGGCAGATGAACAGATCAGATGTAAAAAATGTAACAATGTCAATGTTTGAAAGTCAATTTATTCTTTGCAAAGCACACTAGTGATACTATTATGATCATTTTATTATTATTATTTTTAATATCATATTTACTTGGTGTTGTAGCGCATAAGGGAGTTTCTGTTAAACGTGAGTAGACTTTTGTGACCAAGTCCAGGAATTCTGCAGAGATCTATCAAGCTGTGGGTGGAAAAGACCTTGTTTGCCTCTGTTTGTTTTTTTTGTCATTCTTTCTTCAACTTCTTCTTTTCCAACTTGCTTTTTTAAAATATATATTATATCAAATTCTGTTCCTATGTTGACCTTTGATCGACACTCTTTTGGAAAATTGCTGGGTGTAAAGTAAACACATACTCTTGCTCACCCCGAAGTCTCATCTTCTATATCAAAAGCTTTCAAGGAAGTGATTGAATTTTTAAAATTGGCTCGGGGTATTTTTTTTTTCTTCTTTTAATTTTGTTGTTATATTGGAGCTTTCAATTTTTTTTTTAGGGGTTTGGCTGTTTTCATTGATGAGTTTTTTTTTGTTTTGTTTATGTATGTAGCCATCTATTAGAGTCTAATATGAGAAAAAAGAATTTTGAGTTGAGACCCTTAGCCCTACAAATGAGAGCTAGAGAATAATTTGAGGAGTGACTTGTCTGTTTCGCTTTCATTGTCATCTTTTGTTGGTAACAAGCAACATTTACAGTTAAATGGATAAAAAATATCCATAAATTCATCCTGCAACATAACTTAGCAGAAACCACCAATGAACTCATGCAACTGTTGATATAACTATTAACTGATTCAATACTAGGTGCTGCTCTGAGCGGCTCGGCAATTTTTCTCCAACACCGAAGCACTGGTCACAACGGCTTGAAGAAATACAAAATAGTATGTTTTGTTGCTAATTCCATGCAAGTGTGGTGGTATTGAACCAGTTAATTTATATGGAATTTCCACAATTCATGGTGTCTGCTCCCTTCTATTATCTACTATATAGCATCATTTTATTTACCTGGATCCAAAGTTGACAATATGTATAGGAGGTTTCTGTGTCTTTTGTCAGGTGTTGTATCCATACCATATTACAGTCTTGTTAACGCAGGTGTATGGAGCTGTGAAATTCTGTAAATGTTTCTTCTAATTTTCAGCTTCAATTTTTTCATCCGGTAAAATCCTGGGTTTTTGTTCAGGTGTCCATATTTTATTTTATTGTAATTTTTATTTTTTTAAAACTTTTTTTATCCACAACACCCTTTCTTCTTATATTTTATAGATATGTTACCTTTCTCCAGAATTTCTTTCCATGTGGGAATATATATATATATATATATATATATATGGCTTATCTAGAGTCATTACTATTTTTCAAGCACTTTACAAGTCAATGCCATATCCTTGGCAGACAACCAACATATAACACACATGATTGTAAAATCTGCCTGTTAGGCATGTTACAGTTTTTTTGTTTTTGGAGAGAGACAACATCTTCTACAACCTGGAAGACCTCATGGTTTTAAATCCATCTCCGATAGGATGAGGTAGGTATGGCAAAGTGCCTCACTCAACGACTAAATGCTAATGGCCAGTAGCTGTACATTGGACAATGGAGCTGGGGACTGGTCTCTCATCACGGTTCGTCGCATTTCCAGGTTCCAGTAATGCTGATTTGTGCTTGGTTTTCTCATCTAGTTAGTTGTGTTGGTTTGATTCCGGCTAAAGCTGTTGTGTCATTTGCTTGGGCGTCAAATTTCACTGGTGACTGCCTGACACCACCCAGGTGAAAACGAGTAGCTAGACTAGCCAGACAAACTCAGTCTCGTCTGTGAGGGGAAGACGTTTAAATGGGTCTGGTAGGCTGTGACCTTTGACCTATCTTATCTGTTTCCCATTACTGTTGATTCGGGCAGATTTAATGTCTTTTATCAAAGTGCTACGAGAATGGTTTTTTTACCATGGATATGATGTTCCACTATTTAGTAGATTTCCGTAGCTCATTGTAATATATGTCATCTTTGTTTATCTAAATGTATTATACTCAAAGAAACTCATGAGTTGATACCGACAACTTAATGAAAGGAATAGTAAAAAAGAATGTGGAGGTTAGTCAAATGAATATTCCTCCTTTTTTTCACAATTTGGAGGACCATGATGTATTATAATACAACAGAGTGTAAAACCATGAATACGTCATATATTACGAGTGTTTGATTATGGATGAATTATGGCTTTATAATTTACTTATCCACAGAGGCTTGAGGAGCACTGCAAATTCAAGGAAGTTAGTCCTGTGTTTTGTTTCCTTTTTATTTTCAATATCAATGCAACACCCTATCACAAAAGTTTGAAGAGATTTGCTTCTATCTATCCATTAGGCTTTTATTTTATATCGGGGGTCTCCAAACTTTTCCCTCTGCGGTCAAATTTTTAGTTCAGAATCTCTTTGGAGGGCTGCAGCATTTGCAGTTAAGAGGTATTATGTCGTTGCAGTCCTGGAAAACTGTAGTTTGGTAAAGTGACTTCTTTTCATTTGGAACAAAAAAAGCATTTTTGTTTTGACGGATACAATATCAAGCTACATATTTTAAATGTCAAATAGAGAAAAACGAAAACAGTTATTCCTACAGAATGAAGCTAGATCCGCGTAGGGAAGTAATTTCGGTATAGTGAATAAAATTGTTCAGAAAAAACAACAGTTTTCCTTAGATGTCAACAATGTATGAATCCTCAGCCTGTGTACAGGAATATCATATTATTGTAATTAACAGCGGTTGAATTTTTAAAAAATAATGTTATTTGTAGGTTTTTAACAGAAGATCCCATATAACAAGTTGAAAACATTGTTAGCTTTAAAACAACTTAACTGACAATAAATCTTAATGACAGTGATGCATCTTCTTGTTTTTAAAAAGCATGACAAATTTAAGGGATTAAATTGTGTAATGCTTGCCAACACCAATAAGGTATTTAAGTATCTTCTGATAAGTTTGCCCCATGCTGTGACTTCATAAACTTCCTTAAAGACAAAGTCTGTTTACACAAGTAACTTCTTGGAAAAGGAGAAAAAAATGTGACTTCATGTGCTAAGTTTTTTAGATGTCTAAGGCCGTGCTTGTCCCTCAGACCACAGTTTGGAGACCCCTATCTATACTTAAACACTTAACCATGCATTGCAAAATCATACCAGTTTTAATATGTATTTAGGGAGTTAATGGATTACGCAATCTCTAACAAACTAACGAATAGAAATCTGAAATTGCTTTCACATTCTGTATTGAAACTTAAGTTTTAAATTTAGCTACTCTCAGGTCTTGTGACTGCTCCATGTAATTTACCTCTTGGGGTCAGCTGAGGTAATTGACCTTTGAGATCAAAGTCTTTGGCCTTCAAGGTCAGAGTCATTGATACTCAAGGGCAGGATGGCCATTGGTTGCCTCTGGTTTCCTTTGGCCGAAAGCTTTTAACATTATCTTTTTAATCAGTTCATGATTGCAAATGCTTGTCTATGTACTAGTTTATAAACTAGTCTGGATTGGTAGATGCACAACAATCATGTCGTTTGTCAACACATGAGAAAACTTAAGCTAGTTTGCAGATACCTTCAATTAGTCTATTTGGCGGCATTTTCTTCTCACAAACATCATTTAAACTGAAGCTTGCAAAATTTCTTGACTAATGCCAGGGACAATCAAACCTTTGAGAAGTACTTACATCAATTTTCATGCACTAATATAATGTCTTTTTCTCTTTTAATTTTTTCTTTGTTTTTTTTTTTTGATTGACACATTATTTACTTCAAATCATTCTGTCATGATGTCATTAAAAAAAATTATATACTCTTTTTTTTCTTCTCACATTGTGATTGTTTCAAAGAAATTTGTAAGAAATTCTTGGAAAGACTTGAGTCTGATTATATTCTCCTTGAATAAACTGCCACTCTCTGATATGCCAAAAATTAAAAAAAAATATTTTGATGGCAGCAGTAATGAGAGCTTGCATTTGATTATGAAAGTTCAACTTCTTGCAGTTCAATAACCAAATTTTGTTATCTTCAGTATCTAAGTATAATGAAGGCTTGCAAGATTCAAATCATGGTTGTCGTTTCATTTCGTTTTCCTATTTTCACAGAAATACCTTTAACCATTTTTAACAAACAACAATTTACACCATGAGGTTTGTTCAAAAGAATCCTTTTTTTTTTTTAACCTTCCCAGTGGGTTCATGGTATTTTGGACATTTTTCTCTCTTCAAATTACTTTAAGTCTATATTTTTGTAGCATTATTTGTTTGTTTTGTTGGAATGTTTCTGAGTATTCCTTGGTTAAGGCTTTAAGAGAAAAAAAAAATGTCTTCAGTGGTGATAAATGGAGGAGTCAATCTTATTGCCAACAAAAACCTAATCTGGTGTTCAGAATCAATCTGATACCTTCTGTACAAAAACTAAATCCCCGTAGAAAATTTATTATTTGTACAATAATGGTTGTAAGTGACGCCGCAGATTCCTTAGCCATCATCCCCTGTATCATCCCTGTATGTAACCTTTTCCATCCTTATAACGTGAACAAATAGTCCTCTAAAAAGTAATCATTGGGTTTTGTTGTTGTTTTTTTTTTTAAAAAGAAAAACTTTTTTTTTAGTAATAAAGTTTGCCCTGAGGTAAATCAGCTCATTTGGTCTTTCTCAATTATCAGATACCACAACCACCAAAGGCAACAGCAGGTATTGTTTGGCGTAAGATCGAGTAATACCCCTTATGTATTGCTCATTACGCCATGCAAGATTAGGCACGGTGGACTGATCATCTGCCTGTCTTCATTTCTTTTGATCCAGAGATATTCGCAGCTCCTTGGAGCTGCGCTAAGTCCCGACACTGCTAAGGCGGTACGAAGGGATAAGGATAATAAAAGAAAACAGTAATAAAGTGGGGAGGGGGGGGGGGGAGAGGGGATAGTTGAGAGGAAGAGGCTATTCCAGAAAACACACTAACTACATATGTACATGTTTTATGTGTTCAATGGTAGTGTCTTGGAGTGACCCATGATCATAATAGCTTGAGACCGAGTCTTGAAAGAGTTATGAATTGTTGCAAAATAATGCCCCTCATCCTATGGTTGACCCCTACCACATCTGCATTCTTACCGCATAATATTGATGGCTACCCGCAAGGACTGATCATCTCCACTTTTGGCCGAATTGGAACTAAACACATACACTAGCTTATTTTGACCAACTTTTTTCCCGGCAAAATTTTTTTCTGGGAAAAGGTGAAAAGTGAAGCTCTCCATATTTTGGCCAAGTTATAGCTTATTTTAACCCACAGTTTCACTGCAAGAAATTTTTTCTGGGAAAGGTAAATAGTGGAGATAATCACATCTTGCATGGAGCCACCCATGTATTATATTGTTGAGGTGACAGCAGTGATGGTCATCATCTTTTCCACTCCCGCCACAGTGTGTGTTTGAATACATATCGTCGTATGAGAACAGAAGTGCTTAAGTCCAATGGATTAGCACTGGACTTGGACGCTTCTGGCTCTCTTACGACGGTATTTTACCCTGAGTGTACTATTTTACCATATTGTCTTTAACAAATTCTTATAACTATCTCTTATTTATATTAAATGACTGTACATAAAGCAACTCTTGTACAAGACGTAACAGTTTATGATAATGTTATTAATGACAGTAATGAGGATGATGATAAATTAGTGCTGATACTGAAATTGTTCTGCAGATTTCTCTTTTTTTTTATAATTCCGTGATTAATCTTTTAAGCCAGTCTTTACATCATGATTTTTAGATCTTGATTTCTGTTGAAATTTTACTTGTTTGCTATCATCATCAGCACAAAATATTAAGAGCACTATATATTTTTATCTGCATATATTTATATATATATATATATATGTATTTTATGATGCAATAGTCAGCTACGGTACTTTTCAGTTTGCCGCGGTTCTTTCTTACTGCCACTACTTTCACCACCATTCCTATTTCTTGTTCAAATTTGTTTATTTTTCTTCAAAAGTCATCCGGTGTGTGCAAGCCTCCAATGTAGAGGAAGGAGTTGTGACATGTTTAATAGGTTTTGACCCATACATCACCAGAGCTAGATTCTATTGTTTTGTTTTGAGCAAAACAAGAGTTTGACATCTTTGAATATGTCTTGAAAATTGCTTGATTCCTCATGGACGTCTCTATGATCCCTGTGTGATGTGGTAGCCTAATACCTAAAACAAACAAACAAATCAATTGCTTACTGGAAAATTCAAGGAGATGGATGCATTGACCTTGTGAATGTGTTACAATTCCTTACTATCTTTTCGTATATATATATACTGCTTTTTAGTATTTGCAACACTTTTTATTACAGATTTAGGTTTGCTTGATCATCATACCAAGCAGCGTCAACTTGCCTGAGAAATATGAAAATATATATCATTCAAAACATTTACTTTAGCCCAGGCAATTTTTATTCTTTTCCATTTTAAGTATTCCTGATGCTTGAACTTGTATAATGTATTATGCATTTTATTTTTAATCTATTTCTCTATGGCTTTATTTACACAAGTGTGCGAAGCAGAGCTTTCAAGATTCTTGTCTTTATTTAGATAAGTTATCTGCTTATTTTCTTTTTTTATCAGGGATCAAGTGTCAACAATGATTTTTCTTGAGCTTTATTCATAATAATATGCCAAGCTTTATAATCTTGGGATATCACTAATGCCCCTTTTTAAAACGTAAAGACAAATGTATGTTTTGATTTAGAATCATTTGCACCCTTGTATTACAGCTTTGACCTCTCCATGGTCCCACAAATTGGTATTTTACATGGGTTAAGTTGAGAGTGTAAAGGTGGTTGGTGCGAGACCCTGGTGGGCTCTTCTTCTACTGTTTCTTTTCTTTTACTCTGAAGCTTTCATGTTACTTTTCCCCCTTTTCCTGTTCAGTGGTCATCCCCGATTTCATGCCTTTTGGTACATAACTCCAGGGTCACAAAATAAACGCACTGAGTACTGAAGTTCACAAGGGAGGTTTAAAGGTCCTGGGTCTTTCTGGACCATAATGCTGTTATGGGTGATGGCCATTGGTTATTATTGTTAGGAGAGATGGTATTTTTTGTGATTGTAAATTGTCTCTCTGTATCGATATGTATTTTGAGAGATGATATTTATTTTTTAGTGTAAATCATCTCTATGCTATTTGTGGTTTGATCTGTTGCCTCTTTGAACTGATTCTATCATCTTACTTTCCCTTGGGTTCTTCTATGACCCCCATGTGTCGTGGAGCCCTAAAACCAATGTCTGAATTTCTTGTTCTGTAACAGACTTTCTGCCTTTTTTGACTTACTTGTTGGCTGCAGACATTTCTGAAATGCAAGACTGATGCTAACAGATAAAAGATAATGGAGAATTCTTTTGTTAAGTTGCAAAGGGAGCAAAAATAATGGAAAATGTATTTGTTAAATGTAAGGCTGAAGCAAAGAGAGCAAAATTAATTGAAAATACACTTGTCGGATAAAAGACTAAAGCAAAGAGAGCAAAGAAATAATAATAAAAAAAAAAGGCTTTGAGTCTCATTGATATGTCTTTAAGTTATTTTCCACAAATTAAAACATAAAGAAAATCTAATAAAATTCTAGGCATTGTCTCTAACTCCCCTTGGGCCACCCCCGAATGTGTTGATTATTGGGCCAGATTGACTGAGGCCTGGGGTAGATTACCTGGATTGGGCTGGATCCTGTCTAGGCAGAGTCTTGGTGGCTATATTCTATATTATGGCACTCGGGTTCATGTCCTTTCAGACTCTACTGCCCAATTTTTTTGTTATAATTCAGTCTTTTATTTTTTTGAAGCCCTGGATCTTTTTTTTTTAATAAAAAATTTCTGGAACTTTTTGTAAAAGATGAAAGCTTATTGAAGCCAGGATCCTTCCCAACCCTGTGATGCCCTCAGAGATATGAAGTGTAGCCCTTAGGAAAGCTGACAAAGCAACAAAAAAACGTACAGAGCAAAATGGGCGCAGGTGCTGTGCCTTCCATTTCAGCTGCTTCAAAGTTTTCGACGTTATATCATTCAGTTCAGTAAAAAAAAAGAAAGAAGTTAGAACATCTCAGACTTTTGAAAAATATTTAACTTGGATCTCAACTTTGAATGAATTGCAAAAGGGACTGCAAAAATTCTATTGGTACAAGATAAATAAAAGTTCATGACCTTTCAAGGATACATATCATGTACTTTTTTTTCCAAATTTGGACTCAATAAACCGATTTTGTTTTGTCACAACTTTTTCATCCTGCTTATATTTATTGATGTTATTTTGTCACAATCTTTCACTCTGTTTATATTTATTCGGCTTTCATAGATTTTCACAATTAGAATTTTTTAACACTTTTTTTTTTTTACAGGCCAACATCTGCCAAAGCCGAATATGCATAAGATTAAATCTGTCAGTCACAGTTGATTATTTATCTCAATTGTGATACTGACTCAACATATCTGTCACAGATTAACAGTTGTGGGAAATATGTACAGGGATTGTTTTCTTTGAAATTCTTCATTCTTAATTTTTTTTATAATAGCAAAACAAGAAATCTTTCATAATCTTAATATATCAGTTCAACTATTGTGAGCAATATAAAGTTAAAGTCCCCACAAATTTGGTAGCTATTCCTTTCTTTTTCTCATATCTGATATTTGCTCATCAGCATCTGCCAGTGCTTTTTTCCTTTAAACCACTATTTTGAGGATATCATTTACTCCATTTTTATGCTTTCAACTCTCTGTTAAAAAAAAGAAGAAGAAGGGATGGCTTGTTGTGAGAAGGCTGTATCTGTAAGCAATTGAATAAATTGTGATTTATTTTGGTCTGCTTTTTTTTTCTTTTTTTCAGAGAATTGCCGATGCTGCCCAGAAGAAGAAGATGTTGAAAGAAGTCATCAAACGAAGGAGTATGCGGGTTGACAGCATGTAAATTGTCTCCCTTTTTTGTGGAGAAAGAGGAGTGGGAGTGGGGGTAGGAGGAGGGTGAAGGGGGGTGAGCTGTCAATTGCCCCTTTTTTTGGTAGAGGAGTAAGTGGAGAGAGGGGGGGGGGGGGAATTGTGAAGTTGATCAGTGGATTTTCTAGTTTTAAGTGTACGTGGTTTGGGAGTTTTGGGGTTGACCTGTGAATTTCTCCTCTGTGGTCAAGAGGCAGAAAGGTTGGGAGGGTGGGGGTTGAGGTTGAACATAGAATTTTCTTTTGAGTGTATGTGGTGTAGAGTTTGGGGTTGAGCTGTGCATTGTCGTCCCCCCTCCCCCTCCCCCCCCCCCCCCCTCCCAACCCCCCCCCCTTTACCCCTTTTCCCCCCTTTCCCCACCCCTTCCCCCCCCCCCCCCCCCCACCCCCCACAGGCTTAAAAGGTTTGAACAGTGAAATGTAATGTTTCTATTTGGCTTTAGACTGTGTTTTTCCAAGGTGATTATCCCTTTATAGTTACAGAGGGTTGAGTTGTGAATTGTCCTGTTTTGGTCTTAGTTGGTTTTGATTGAGTTGGTCTTAGATAAATTGTACTATGAATTGTTCCTTTTTGTTTTAGTTGGTATGAATAGTGAATTGTCCCTATTTGATTATGGGGGTTTGGGCAGTAATTTGTCCCTTAATGGTGTTAACGGGTTTGAACTGTGAATTGTACCTTCTTGATTATTTGGCGGGAGGAAAGGGAGAAGAGGGGGGTTGGGATGATCTTCGAATTTTCCTCTCCCTTGGTTGTGTAGAGAGGAAAAAAAGGGGAGGGGGTTTGTTGGTTTAGCAATTGATTGCTGCACTGCCAAGTATTGTTGTATACATTTCATGGATTATTTAATGTCATTTTGTTTTATATAAATTTATATCATCTAATATGAGCATTTTTAGTTAGAGTTTTAAAATTCTTTTTTTCACTCTTTTGCTTCTCATGTGTAATAATTATAATGATTTTGCACACTTATATAGCACGCCGCATCCTCCATGTAGAAGGCTCTTAGCACATATAACTTCAGTATTCTCCTGTATTATCCCCCTCGTGTCTACCTTGACTTGACTTGACTTGACTTGTCTTATGCCTCTTGATTCCAGCTGGGAATATAGGGCTGCAATAATACTCCTCCAATGCAAATGGTTCTGGTAAGTCTTCCCCAGCTCTGCCCATGACTTTTGAGCTGCCTTGGCCTCTGCCTCTGTGCTTTGTGGGCAGGTCTGTTTTGGCTAACAAGCTTTCCTTTTCCCTTGAAGGTTCCAGTCCACATCCTGCCATGTGACATTTGATGCAAACTTCCTCAGTTTGTGGCCAATCCAACTCCATTTCCTCTTCTTTATCTCCATTTCAATCGGTGCTTGTCCTGTCTGACTCCACAATTTGAAGGTGTCTACCTTTCTTTGTCTTTATCCAGTGCAATCTCTACAGTTTGTACCTGTTACAGCAAGTTTTCTCATAACTTTCCCTCTGAACAGCTTTCATGTAAAATCCCACTGATTCTAGGAGCAGTTGTGCTTTCAGTGTGCTGTCATCTTTATTTAGGACCTCTTTGTAGTTATTTTATTCTTATGGAAACCCACCTTGTCCCTGATCTTGATGTTTTATTTCTATTGTAGAATTCTGCTTATTTTTGGCAATATCATAACACCTCATTTGATGCGGTGGGAATTTTGCCTTGTCACATCTCTTTGTCCAATATTTGCAATCATATAAACCCTCCCCTCCCCTCCCCGCCCCTCCTCCACCCCCCCTTTTTTGTTGTTATTATTGGAGGTCTTGTTAAAATTGTGAGAGAAAAGTGATCCTCCTATTGTTATATAAAATGGAGCCAATCCTGTTGTAAAAGCTTTTCTGGGAACATTTGTTTAGATTTGACAAGTTCAAGTCAGCTTCCTTATTTTGTTTTCTTGTCTGTGGAAAAGTGGGACTTGCAGTATCTACATGTAAATGTGGCCAACTAAATTCTAATTGAGGAAAAAAAAAAAGTTGGTTTTTCATCTGGCATGAATTCTTAACCATGATATTGAATTTGATTCAATATTTCCGTAATTCTTGAAAGCTGGTTTGGGTATTTCCCCTCCCCCCCCCCCCCCCCCCCCCCCGAACATGATGTTGAATTGATTTTTTGTAAGCTTTCATGTTATGTATTTTTTTTTACACATATCTGTTTCTTTCAACCTTGTGACTAGGTAGTAAGTAAAATCTCATCTAAGCCCAGGACACAACATGCTTTACAAAATACATGGTACAGATCAGGCCGACAATCTTGACAATTTATCTACTGGGAAAAATTTCCATGACAAAAAATGTGTTCTGATATCATTTGAAATAGCTCACACCTCAGAAAACACCTCTCCTCTGATGTAATTATTTAAGTCGCTTCACAGCTATTCACTACGGATGTTTAGTGCCTTCTCTTTGAGGTGGTCTGTCCACTGAGGAATTGTGGTTGGAGGCGTCCTTGGTACCTCTTCTACTTCTGTTTCTTTTCTTTCACTGAAGCTTTTCGTCTTACTTTTTACCCTACTCCTTTCTGTCCTGAGTCCAGTTTTTGTTGTCTTGTTTAGGTTACAGTGGTCATCCCTTATTTCATGCCTT
>JBCIKM010341519.1:0-11265 GCA_039654465.1 Melibe viridis
CCAGTGCAGAAAAATATAATTTCCCTATTTTTGCTGTGGGCTGAGTCAGTATTTTGGCTGGTAGTTAATCAGTTAACCAACCCTCGTCCACAGAGATGCTGGTTCTGATCACCATTCATGATGTGACACACCCAGGCTGTGGGCTACGCACACCGTAACACAGTACTCACTTCTTGAGCTGTCCAGTGCCGCCTCCCACGTTGAGGTTGGAGGCCAACGAAGCCAGGGAAGAATCCAGGTCACCGCCCAGGGGTTTGGCCGGCTGGTCGGGCTGGGGCTGGTGGGACGGCGACTTGTTCATCGGAGCCATCACCTCGCCAAACGCATCAAACCCTGGACACAAAGCAGCGTGGAAGGAAGAGAAGACAGGACAGGAAACAAAAAGCGTGACGGGTTATGGGATGGTTTTACCACAACTGTCCATGCATCGCAAGCAAGACAAAAACGTACTAAACTAAAACAGTGATGATTAAAAGCCAATCAAGAGTTTTTCTTTTTTCTCAATTTTTTTTTCTTTCAATTTTTTCTTTAACAAATGCAATAATAATAAATAAAAAAATCCACCATGCAGACATCAATCAAAGCATGATAAATTAATATGAGTTTCATTTTTTACAAAAACAACCAAGTACTACTTAATATCTTGAATGTGGTCAAAGAATATAAGCACAGCCAAGACATCGTCAATCTGCTCGATTGACAAAACACAAGTTTTGTGACTTGGGAATGAATTTGAACACGATTTCTTAATCAAAGCTGCTTTTTGAGAGGGAAAAAAAAAAAATTATCAAAGATTTAATAATCTAGTACAACATAATATATTGGTAAAGGGCACTTGGGGGGGGAGAGGATTTTGTACTTCCATCTTTCAAGAATAACATACATGGAGGTGTAGAGGTCAAAGGTCATGGATAAAACTTAAGCATAAAGAGAGTATCTGCACCGATGGCAGGAACATGGACTCACAACCGGTGTTGAAAGTAAATACAATTTACCACAAGAAATTCATGTGGTCAAGAATAACTAATTTTTTGGTGCAAGGACTCAACTTTAAATCTACAGGTAATTGGTAAATGTTCTACACCGCCTCCGTTAAATTTTAAACAGGACCGGATGGACATGACAGAGAAAAAAGAAATTAAGAGAGCAAGAAAGCAAGAAGGATGGACATATTTAGAAGGAAAAAGAAAAGGAGAGATGATCAAAGAGAAGAAGAGCTGCCTTGGAAAGAATAAAATAATACCTCAACATAGTGTCACAGTGTCACCGTCAAAGCCTGTTTTATCAAGCTAATGACAATCAGATGTGAACAGATGGGATTTTTTTTGGTTTGTTTTTTTTGTTTTGTCGTTTCAAATTTTGGTCTACATTAAAGATAAAATAATAATTTCAAAGAAAAGACCTCGGGAACTTCACACGCAAAAACTATCATACAAACAGAGAATGACTTCTAGACTTTTAAAGCAAATTGTGCAAATTTTCCACACACAAAAAAAAAAAAGCAGAGTGAAACTGAGGCAATCTTTTAAAATGTGAGTTAGGATCATGAAAAAAGAAAAAGAAAATGGAGATACTGATCACTATACAAAAATCTGCTAGCCAACTTCCAACCATAACACAATCTCCCACACTAAGGATTGTCCAATATCAGCCAGCATCAGATTTACTTTGAAACCTTCAGAATGTTTGTAAATTGTTTGTAAATGGAGAAACCCATACCACACAGGGAGACAGACAGACTACGTCAGGAAAAAGGATTTGTTTGTCTTATTATTGTGAAAAAAGCACGCAGACACCATCAGGGCGTATCACGATGGTGCTTGAAGAGAATATGAAGATTGTTCAGACGAAGAGAACGAACATCTTCCAAGATTCCAAACCCCTACAGGATGATTACAAAACAGGACACAAAACGAGAAACCATCTACAAACTACCAAATTCAGGGCCCAGGTTCATTTGTACGTCGGGTTCACCACTTTGAATCTGAACACAAGCAGGCTTGCAAAGAGTAAGATCGCAGACCAAGGACAACAAATGCCCGCTTCCAGACAAAGCTGCCTTTAGAACACGGTTTCAAACTCTATCACCAGCAAATTCTATAATCGGACTCTACAGCAAAGCTAAGAAGTCGTAAAAGCAGACTAGCTTTCATCGATCCACTGCTATCATTCTTCTGCTGCCTGTACCAGTACTACGCTGTTAAACGGCAAGAATAAGAGAGAGCCAACACAGTCCATGCAATAAAGATAAAAGCATGAGACGACACTTTCAGGGTCACACACTGTGGCAAGCATGGCCTATTTCATCTCATCTACTGTTCATTGACTTTGGGACAGATACAAAGTTGGGGTGGGGTGGGGGAGGGGGAGGAACAACAAGTTTTACATAAAATACTCTGAAACGATTATTACAGTTTAAGTTAAAGAGCCGACCAGATACTGAAAATATTGAGGTATGAGATTCAGTCAATGGTACTTGTCTGAAGAGAGCTCCTGCATCAATGAGATTATCCAGATGTTCAAGAGTGTTTTATAGAGAGTAAGCCCTACACAGTCAGTGAATGAGCATTGTGTTCTCCAATCATGCTCTGTAACTCACACAGCCAAAACTGCTAACAAACAATAAAAACTAATACGAGAAGAAAAAAAGAAAAGAAAAAAAGATGCTCCTGTTTTCGACTAAAAATAAATCATCATGCTACATAAAACAGATTTGAAAAATTTACAAACGACTTTTTATCAAACATGAAATCTTACTACAGTAGACAAGAACCAAACAAAAGGGACCAGAATTTGAGCAGACAATAGCAACACCTTTTTGTAAGGGAAAGTTCCATTAAAGAGCCTTCATCTTAACTAGGGGAGGGAAACCATGAACGGGATACTACACAACAGCCTGCAAGGAGGGGACTACAGACAGAGGCACTTTGTACAATCATTCTTTAAAAAGTCTTAGAAATCTGTATTAACTACTACATCCATCTACACAGACAAAGCAAACGGTTTTTACTTTATAAGTCACGTGATCCATCAAAGGTGAAAATGGATCGGCCTTCTACAGGCAAAGGGAAAAATAAATGAATGAATAAAGACAGAAATTAAAACAAAAAATGAATTGAAACAAACATTCACATTCATTTTGTTTTCAATCCTTAAATCACAGGAAATCCTTTTGATCTCACAAGAATAGACTTTGTTTCTCTGTCACCGTAGAGATGACACTTTTTTCATTTCATGAGGAAAAAAAAACCAGATGATGTTTTGATGCCAGAAAAAGGAAAAATGAAGGTGTTTTTTTTCCAATAAAATAATAGACAAAATAAGGCAGCAAACAGTAAAACCGATTGAATGGCAGCTATAAGACAAAAAAACAAAAACAAAAAAACTAACTAAAAATACCCAGAAGTAGTCTTAAAACCTAAAGAGACTCCTTCAAACAGTCCATGATCTAATCTAAATGCGCTCTAAAGAAACAATTTGTGACCACACGATGCTTCAATGACCTCCACCATCTTTCACATGAGTACATCAATCCAGGGTTGGAAGGCGAGAGAAAGTGGACAAGGACTTGAACCATTACGGGGCTATCTACAAAGCCAGAGAATACGGAGAACTGAAACCATTGACAAACTACATACAGCACAACATCGGTGGTGATCTGTTGAATACACAAACTGACAATACCAATGCATACACATAGGAATCCATGTAAACGAGAAGAGAATAAAAAGGAACACTGAATAAGAGGAGCAACCCATACCTGTCTGTGCCACTGCCCCTCCCATGGCTATTGCCTCAGACTGACTGGCGGTGGCATCTCTGCCACGTCCACTTCCTGTTTCTCCCACTTCAAAGCCATGCAGACCACCCGGGGCACCAGAGTCGGCAGGGACTCCGAACGAGCCGCCGCTCATGGGAGCCACCTGGCCAGAGGCTAGCACAGGCTCCACGCCTGAGCTCATCATACCCTGTCCCGGAGACACTGGCCTGTTCAGGCCGCCCACGCCTGCCGAAGGCCCCTTGCTCCTTCCAGCCACCCCTTTAGACGGGGACATGCTCAGGCCTAGAGCTTTCACAGCATCTTCCAGGCCGGGCCCAGACGGGGAGGAGGAGAGCGAAGACTGCGCAGGGGACACGCCGCCTCTGGTCATGATGCGTACCGGGGAGCCGGACAGACCTACGCCCAGTTTGGCTCCAGCTCCTCCGCTGGCTACAGGGACGGACATGGGAGCTGCCGTGTGCATTGGGTGGGATGGAGGCTGAGCTATGTACTGCGGAGCGCCAGGGCTTGTGCCTGGCACGCCCATTGGCTGACTGGCCATGAAGCTACCACCGACACCGATACCGACCCCACTCCCACCGCCACCGCCAGACATTGACATCATCACGGGGCTCACACTGCCGCCACCCGCACCCCCACTTCCAAAACCAGCAGAGGGCGTCAATCCTATACCAGCTCCGAACAGACCCCCCCCTGTCACAGGAGGAGCAGAGACGCCAGTGGTGTCCATCAGACCACCTCCACCACCCATGCCACCAAATGGGGATGGGGTCGGGGAAATGGTCAGCGGTTGGTCAAGTCCTTCCAGGTCAGAGAACGGTCCCCCTATGGCGGCAGAGGAGGATGCCACAGGAGAGGGAGATGGCTGGAGAGTGGCGCCGCCGCCCGCAATATCTAGAGGCATGCCGAGGGGAGGGGCAGATGACAAATTCCTCTCTTCCCCCCCGGCCCCCTCCAGAGGGTCTAGGGGGATACCTAAATCCAGTCCTGAGTAGTGATAATTAGCGTATAAGCAGCACGAGGAGAGAAAGCGGCAGTTGTGAGGAGAGGAAAAATGTCATGAGGAAAGAAAATACTTTTGATGTTGGTTGGTTACATATAAAATCATTAAACGCTACACAATATTACATTTTAGAAAAGGATGCATAAATTAATGCTCAATTGTGTAACATTTGCTAAACTTCAGTTTTATTTGTATTCAAAAATGTTCTGAAAACCATCACAAAAAAAAAAAAATAATAAAAAAACCCATAAATGACATATAGATATATGATTCAAATTAATTAAATATGACCATCAAATTCCGTATTGTCCTCCATCTTCATTTTTGTTTTTAAAGTTTTGAAGGACAATATATGTTGAGTATTGCCATTCTCACCAAACATATTGATTATGTCTATCGGCAAATGCATCTTCAATGAATCATACATACGGCAGAATGACAGCATGCAATAACACTTCTTGCACTATGAGATGGTACAAAATTAGGACTGCATAGAGATACTTCTTTGTCAAACTTTATAATAATAATAATAATAATAATGATAATATATAAATGACCTGTGCTAAATCAGCTTGTTGGTCTTTCTCAATGAGTAGATACCACCAAAGACAACAGCAACTATTGTTTGGCTTAAGATCAAGTAATACCCCTCATGTATAGCTCATTAAACAACGCAATATTAGGCAAAGTGAACTGATCATCAGCCTTTTTTCATTTCTCGTGATCCAGAGTTGTTTCCCAGCTCTTTGGAGCTGAGTCCCGACACTGCTAAGGGGTATGAAGGGATATGGATTACGAAACAAAATAATACAAAGCATTTATTGGACTGCGCTCTCCATATCACAGACATCTCAAAGCACAAACTTGTCCACTCTTTTCACAAAAATACACTCAAACCAATTATGAGAAAAAGGGAAAAAAAAAAAAAAAGAGACATTCTCAAACACTGGATCAAAATAACGCAAGAAGGAGAAGACAAATGAGCTACCACTACAACAATTTCATTCAATCAAAGAAATAAACAGAAAAGAAAAGATAAGAGAAGCAAAATAAGAGAGAGATGATGTTCAAATCGTGTCTGAAAACCATTCATTGTTCACTTGTCTAAAACTCACACTGTGCCGTGTGTAAAGTAACCATGTAATTTTTTTCTCAAAACCTCTACTTTTCAGGGGTGAAGATAAAAAAGCAGATTTGGTTAAAAAAGAGAAGCAAGTAACTCTCAAAATAAATGACTAAATAAAACTTTGTAAACTAACAGGGAGCGACTGGCATGGCAACTGAAGTCTTTCTTCTCAGATCCGTCAACAAGGATGGGGACTGGGTGCTACAGCAAAATCAGCTAACAAAAGCCCAAACTTTTGCTGGCAAGGAATCTTGTAAGAAAATCTTGTAAGAAAAGCACTCAAATTGAAACCAGCTCTTGGATAACAGAGAAAAAAATTTTTTTTTTTTAAATCCGCAAAAGCTGAAAAAAAATCTGCAAAATCCCCATCCCTGTTAGGAAATACTTTTGTTAAAAGTTAGTAAAGGCACAATTTTAACTTCTGACCGAAAAAATAAAAAAATAAAAACAAAATAAGAACCCTTCAAAGAGCCTCTCATTGGTACAGATACAATCCAATTCAACCAAATCTAAGTTGGTAATACGAACACGTCAGTCACTTTTATTCACCGAATTTCAATGCAGTCTTGCATTCAAACTATATTACTTTTACTTACTTCATCATGAAACACAAATAGCACTTTTCTTTATTTTTCCTTCCTTAATGAACGAAAGCATTACCGAGTGAATGGTGGTCATTTTGAGCAGATCTTCAAAAACAAAATGAGTCTTAATATCAAATGAAGTAAATTTTAATACAATTCCTTTTATTGTTTTTTTCCTTCTTTAATGCAAATCGTCAGTTGGTCGTAGTGTTTTCTGCTTTCATTGTGGACACACAAAAAAAGTTTTTGAATTCTGCGTTTTCCCAAAAATCAATTTCAGCGATTTGTTTAAAGTGTAATACTTGTGTAATAATAAAGGATCAAATAAAGCTCAAACGTGAACCAATAAAATTGTCTTTTCCTAAGTTTGAATCCAAATTCCTTATTGTTATATCATCAGCGCAAAACTTTTCCTGTAAAATGAAGCTCCTGGGGGTCCTCATTTGTTTTTGTTTTTTTCCTTTTAAAAATTAAGTCATTAGTAATGATAATAGGCGTGGTAATGATAATAGTGGAAATGGTAGTGGAAGAGTACCTGGGGGTCCGGCATTGGGTGGAGCACCTGGGCTGACATTGGTGCCGAAAGCCATAGCGGCTGTGTCCCCCACACACACCAACACAGCATCACCATCAGTAATGACATCACAAGCAGACACAGCAACGGCAAAAGGCACAGCCCAGTTATACACACGGATTGAAAAGCGCAGGTTAGGTAGTTTTATCCCACCCCACGGTGTTAGATCAGTCGTTGGGGAGTATATTTATGACAAAGCAGCGTAGTTGCAACACAATCAATGGCATGGCGACGAGCCGTCAAGGTGAGTTGACCAATGAGGAGTTGACGGACAGGGGACACCGTGATCAGCAGCGACAGCGTGGTAGTGGTGGCACATCGTCAGCGGAGGTGGTGGTAGTTGTGGTGGTGGTAGTAATAGTAGTAGCGAACAGGGTGAGTGACCATATCATATAAGCACAGCGACATGCAAAATAAAAGGGGAAAAAAAGGGGAGAGAATTTCTCCTTTTAGGACATACAAATCAAACGAGTAAAGAGAGAAAAGAAGAGAAGAAAATTGTTGTACATCACCAAATTATAGGTTAAGCCCACAAGAGAAAAAAAAACAAAACAAAACAAAACAAAAACAAACAAAATTCCCTGAGACATGCATGCTAGAGACAAAAAACAATAACAAAAAATCCCTTTTCCAGATTAATTATTAGTTTTTGACTATGGTGCTGATTTAGTTAAAGTTAGTTAAGCATTTGCATTTGAAACACACAAAAACTTAAGAAGTAAGAGAAATGGATAAGGAAATAAAATTTTATATCTTTTCATTCCTTCTTCGAATTCCAAAGGACTGGTTGTAAACCGGGGACTGTCACCATCAGGATGCAGTTATAGATAAATTAAATTAAATTTAAAAAAAAAAAAGATTAATTAAATTAAATTAAAAAAAAAAAAAAAAGAAAAGCTGAGAAGAAAAAACACAAGCACAAACCTATCTTAAAAAGTAGAAAACGACCAAAGCAAAGCAACCCTTAAAACTGTCTCTTTGATGAAGCAATTTGCACAGCTGTTTCCATACAGGGGAAAAAATTATCTTGGTTTATTTTTTCTTTGTGTGAAATCAAAGACTGACTTTCTTTAAAAAAAGACAAATAAAGAATGAGAAAATCTGATTTTTTCTTTTCTTTTTTTTTTCTTTTGAAGTTTATGTGAAGGGTTAAAAGTTTAGGTGACATTTTCATCAAAAGAAGCCCTGGTTTTCTACAAATCATAATCAAGAATCTTTGAATTTGTTTTTGTTTTTTTTTAAAAAGGACAAAAAGCATCACAAAAAGAATTGGAAAAAAAAAGGAAACCAAAGAAAATTTCATAGTTGAGTGAAAGAAAATTAACTGATCAGTTAGTTGAAACTTCTGCAGCTCTTGTCAAAAATGCAAAAGAAATTATTTGAATCACTGGACTTTAAAAACCCTACGCCCTAACATTTCACAAAATGAAAGGTGATTACATGGGAATTTATGCAATCATTACTTTTCTATCTTGACACTGATTTGTGAGTATGATGCTAGGATTACAAATTGAATGAATGCATGTGGATGGACACATCAATGTCAAAATCAATAACTTGTTTCGTTAGTACGATTTGATAATTTTTCTCTTCCTCCAATTAATATGTGCTGAAATCTTAATTTCAGAGCAATAAATTAATTATATAGGACTCAAAGAAGAAAAGAAAAGATGTATTGAAGAAAGAGATTATTTTCCAGATGGACAGAAAACAAAGTTTAGCTTTCATCAGGTTAACAACACCAACACCAACAACAACACGTTCAAAGCGTTGATTAGCAAAAAAACAAACAAAAACAAAAAAAAAAACCTCAAATCATAATATAATATACAGATTAGAGATCAGTTTTGAAGAACACAAAAAAATTGAATATGTAGTGAGACGTGTCCCGCCCCTTACAGAACATCAAAGCAGGGGTTTGTTGACTGACCTTGTGAAGTGGCGGCCCCTGGAGCGTTAAAGGCTTTGGCAAAGTCTGCATCAGAGGTGAAGTTGTTGGAGTTGGCAGTACCGTATCCTGGGGAAAACCAGATCAAATTGGCAGTTTCATTGGATGCTTAGTTCCGGCTGGATTTGTCTTGTTGTTTAGGTCCAGAAAACAAAAATTTTAGCCAAAACAGGTGAAAACACCCGCATACTATGAGAACTTGAAGACAAGTAATATTCTTCACAAAACTAATGACAGTAACTAATGAGTAAGTAAGAAAGAAAGAACAAATGAAAGAAACGGAAAAATCTTGACCACTGGATTGGAATGATGGGGTTTCAAAAGGATTGTTGCCTGTTTTGTTGGAGGGGGGGGGGGGGGGGGGGGGGAGGGGGGGGGGGGGGGGGGGGGGGGGGGGGAGAGAGAGAGAGAGAGAAGAGAGAGAGAGAGAGGGAGACAGAGAGACAGAGAGACAGAGACAGAGAGACAGAGAGACAGAGAGAACACAAATATGCAGTAAAGACAATTTAAAGAAAGGCAACCCTTTACCATTAGTTTGGAATGCTGGGGTACCAAAGGGGTTGCTGCTGCTACCACCACCGCTATTGGCTGGGGCTGCGTAGGCCGAGGCCATGACTTCCTGTACATTCGCCACAAAGGGGTTGGAGCCTAGGCTGAGTAGGTCGTCGCTGGGTTTGTTGGCGAGGCTGTTGGAGTTGTCCACGGGCGAGCCAAACAGGTTGGCGGGGGGCTGGCCGGAACCGGTGGGGCTGCCAGCAGAGAACGGGTTTGTTGCGGCGGAAGAGGAGGAGGAAGGAGGCGGTGCTGAGGAGGCTCCTGCCACTGCTGCTAGTTTTTGTGGGGACGTGTTGTCTTTCAATTTTTGCTCCTATGGGGTTGAGGACGAATGAAAATGCCAAAACAAAACAATTTGATAAAAAAATGAGCAGGGGTCCAAAAAAAATCATTCGAGGAGGAAAAACAAAAACAAAAAAAGAAACACAAAAAGTTTTGTTTATATTGTAAAGTAAATGCTGCCATTTAAGAAGAAAAAAAAAAAAAAGAGGGGGGGGGGGGTCTGGGGGATTGCAATTTAAAAAACATGTCCATATGTATTTAGAAAATCAAGTCAAATAAAGGCTGCAATGAAAGAAATGAAGAGAAATGAATAAAAGGTTTAGACAATACATGGATGTAGCCAGAGGTGAAAATGAGGATACAGGAAAAAAAACAAACAACGCAACCTCTTTTAATAAGATGGTACATTTTTTTTGGTAGAGGGTGTGTTGTATCATGTGATGGCATACCATTCACACACCTCAACCAGGGGAGAGGTCAGGTAGTAAACTATTTCCAGATTGATACCTACGCGCAAAATTCAAAATTTCCATTTTTTGTCTAAACCTACAAAGAGTCCAGGTAGCAGAAGAGACTCTTAAATCAAATCCAGTTACATTATGTCCATGGCTGGGTTGAAACAATCTATCTACCAGAAAGCTAACACAATAAAACCTGTTATGATCAAAATAGTAAAGATATATTATAGCATTAAGAAGATATAAAAGCATTCAATACAAAGACAGCTGCATTATATGTAATATACAACAAATTTTGAACCCATCAAAACTTTCTTGGCAGAAAACAGACTAACCAGATTTACCTATCAGGAATCTTACATAAAAAACAAAACAAAACAGGACCTTAAAAAGTATTTAAATTTTAAGGAAGATTGGAAACAATGGTGATCTTTTTTTAAATACAGAATAAAAGCATCAAATAAAATTTTTCCTCTATATAAATAAATATGGTTTCATGTTGAGGTCAAAATCTAAATGGACACATCAAGGGTTAAAACGGGGTAGAGTTATATTGGGTGTCATGCTTTTATGTCAGATGGTGATAAAATAAAAGGTTTCTGACTTTGTTGAACCGTCACTTAATAATATTTGTTGGCACAGATTCAAATCAACATATTTAATGTTATTGTGGGATTTAAAACCAAACGATTTAAAATTAATTGATTAATTTCTGTTCGGGATCAGGTGAGTGTAACTTTTACGTCCTTTTCTTTTTGGTCAAGTGAATTACATGATAGAATGAGGAAGTGTTATTTTGGGGTGTTAAAATGTTGTTCTCTACACACAAAAAAAAGAAAAAAAAAAGGCATTTAAAATACACAAGCTAAAAATAGAAAAGGATAGATAGATAGATAGATAGATAGATAGATAGATAGATAGATAGATAGATAGATAGATAGATAGATAGATAGA
>JBCIKM010341629.1:0-10000 GCA_039654465.1 Melibe viridis
AGATAGATAGATAGATAGATAGATAGATAGATAGATAGATAGATAGATAGATAGATAGATAGATAGATTCTGATAGATGGATGGATGAATGGATGGATGGACAGACAGACAGACAGACAGACAGACAGACAGATAGATAGATAGATAGATAGACAGACAGACATATAGATAGATAGATAGATAGATGGATGAATGGATGGACGACTGACGGACAGACAGACAGACGATGCTGGGACGGAGCATTGCAAAGGAACGAATATTCTCCACCACCTCACAGCGGCGTCGATATGATTTAATATTGGCCATTTCAAAGCTTAGAGTGTGTCCGAAAATAAATGAACACACACACCGACGCACGCACGCACACACACACACACAACCAAAAACCCAACAATCTGATAACTGGATCATTCAGACATCACATCAGTAAGTCAAAAACTGATTTTCCCGGTGTCAATAAGTAGGGCAAAGAAAGTCAGTCATGCTTCATCAACTTCAACCAGAGCGGTTGCTATATATGGGCCTTACGTGATGTTGGACGCATTCTATTATTATATGGGCCTTACGTGACCAGATATAGGAGGCATTCCATTTCTTTTCACAGGGACAAACAGAGCACTGGGAAAGTCAGGCTTCTAGAAAATAACCCCGGAGAGTCCAACACAGGAACCTCTCTACTCTTATCTAAGGCCTGGTAAAGTTTTTTTTTCTTCCATTGAATCACGCACTTAAATCTAAGCCTGAAAGTGTTTGCCAAAAGTTAACCATTAAATTAATAAAAGCTTCACAACACGTTCCAGTGACGTTGGGGGGAGGGGTGGGGTGGGGAAGAAGGACAACGAATACTATGAACATCTAAAATAAAATACAGAAGTACCGATAAGATTCAGAGACCAAACATTGTTCCTTTCCTTTAAACCACCAGGAATCCCAACTTTTTGGCACTCGCAACCCCCTGTACCTAATAGTAGAAAAACATAGGATCCTTTACAAGGATAATACATCAAAGGAAATATTTCCCATTTCCCGAATTTTTAAGGCAACAAATTGGAGTTACTATCAAGAGAGCTACTTTTGATACAAGTCCGCATCTCCCAAACCAAAGCATTGCGACCCCTCCCCTCGCCCATCCCTCCCTCCCTGAAGCTCTGAGACCTCACCCAGGAGCCCCTTGTTTAGACAATTGGGTTAGATTTTATAGTCCACTGTTCATGGAGGATTAAGACAACCACAGACACTTTAGTTCTCACAGCCAGGGAGAAAATAAGAGCTCTTGGAGGAATTTGATGATTGATAGTGGTATAACATTATAAACAGGGTCAAAAGTGTTGTGGGAGTTGAATTCGAGTTTTAGAAGAAAAAGTGGCATCTTTTTCTATTGGTAAAAAAAAAAAATGATAAGAAAAACTAAAATAATATAAAACAACAATAATGATACAATAATAAAAGTATGAAATTGAAATTCTCTGCCCGTGAAAATTAGGGCCATGGATGAAATTTCTTAATTCAACAATAATTCTTTTAGGCCAGTTTCAAATATGTCTATCTGCCCACCCACACACAGCTGCGATAATCTTCATTAAACTACAACTCGATGGACTAGTAAGATTGGATGTCCGGCCCCAAGTAAAATTATGCTCTCTATGGGGTGGGGGGGGGGGGGGGGGGGGGGGGGGGGGGGGGGGGGGGGGGGAAGGGTGGGGGTCCGGCCCAAGGGAAAATTTTTCTCTTTATGGGCTCACCCCCCCCCCCCCCCCCAAAAAAAAAAAAAAAAAAAAAAAAAAAAATGAGGAAAGAAATATCATCAGAACTTGAAAACCTTATCAACAACCATAGAGCTAAATCTTTGATGCTTATTTATTGTCTCATCCTTTCACACACCAGCATACAACACTAGCAACTTCTGTGGGAATGTCACATCCACAGCTCTGTATTCAAAGGCTGACAAGGAAGGCAAGAGATGTGACAAACCAATCAGTACAGTGGCTTAAGTTTGACAGGTTTACAGAAACAGAAACGGGCTGCATGTACATTTGTGGATCACAACAAGACGCAACCAAAACAAGCAATGAAATGCAGGTACTTTTGAATAGCTTTAAAAAAAAAACAAAAACAAAAAAAAAAACAACATAGAATTGAATTACACTGTTTCAAAGTCAATACAGAAACCACTTTTCTTAATGTTATATAGGTCTGCCTGTCATCAGAGAAACACATACTTTTGTCTTCTCTTTCCAGCATGACTATGTAATATGTCAAATGAAGAAAAACAACAACAACAAATCAACAAACTGCTTCCAACGTAAAAGACTTTGTAATGTAACCTTTCTTCTTCAGCTAAATATAGACTGACTCAGTGAGACTGAGGGCTTATGTTCCTATTTTGGAATAGGAACATACAAACTCGTTCCAAAACGGTACCAAAGCAAGCAGCAAAGTCATATTTATGCTGTTGTTGATTACATTGATATTTCTCTCCTAGTTCTGGACGTTTTCTGTTTTTTGCTATATCATTATAATATAGCTTATCATTTTATTGCTAACATATCGTTATCAATAGAAAAATATGCCACCTTTTCTACTTTTACTACATGCCCTCCCCACCCTTTTAAGTCAATTGAAATTTATCGCACACAGACCATAAATATGTATTTTCAAAGTATTGAAAAATCAATCTCCGGCCTTCAAATTGGCCAAAAAAAAAACAACAAAAATGGTTTACACTTGAAGTTGCAGTGAACATATAGGCACTGTTTCCTTTACTGTTTGCTATTTCAAACAACGCGTGACGAATAAATGGTTTAATGGTAAATTTGAAGTTTAATTGGAGTTTTGTGGGGAAAAAATATGTGACAAATATAAAAATTATTATTAAAAAAAAAGAAAAACAATCTAAAAATTCATTGTTTCCACCCGATAGAGAACTTTGTCTTTGGTCTACCCCAAAGAAAAAGACAGACAAGAAGAACTCATCATTTGACTTCTGATTGCATCGAGATATGAGGTAAAGTGCCTTAAACACAAGGGCACGGAGCAAGAAGCAAATTGCCATGGCTACAGATTGGAACGTACAGACGGGGACCATTTATTTTCAAAGCATTTTTGTTACCCATTCATTTAGTAATACTCGCTGTCACCTGATATTCAATGTATTTGTCACATAAGTTCAGCACTCGGCTTTTGACGCTCAAGGCATGTTCCTTGCTGACAAGACTGATCATAACTCTAAACAATTGCTCAGTGTTGCTGATTTGTGTTTTATATTGTAATTGTCCTGTCGATGAAGGGTTTTCCTGTCACGTTCAATATACCTGTTACTTGGTTCAATACACGGAAGCTTACATATATATAAACTTCTACTTCTGTGCGCTTCATCGGAGGACCATATTTATGTAGCAGTGAAGATACAAGTCAAATGTACAGGAAAACAGCATGCAAATAAATAGAAGAAAGATGTCTCCATGAAATCACACTAAGTTGACTAAGCCTGATCTAATGTAAATCCAACTAACTGGTCTTCAGATGAAATAACAAACCATGGTAACTGCTTCACATGTCATGAGGTCATATTCATCTTGCTCTCTTTTATCAGTGCAGAAGCAATAAGTGACTACTAACCATAGGTGAAAGTTCAGAGTACTGATAAAACCAGCGAGATGTGGTCAACATTTGAAAAAAACCAACAGGACCCCCTAACAAAACATGAAAAGGCAGCAGAGACATAACACCTACCAAATAATATGCGACTGACTGGAGACAAAAGTATCCTCGGTTTGAGTCAAACGATTTTGAGTGTCAGTAACCAAGTGTAGCAAACACAGAAGCGGTCATTATCTATCACCCTTCATGACAGCACTATAAAATCAGTCTCATCTTGTGGTTCTACACTCTCCTGACGAGAAACAGGAATACACCATTGGTTTACTCAAGAAAAATCACCAAAAGAAAAAAATTAACCAACTGCTCTTTACCGAAGAATGCTTTGCCATTGATGATCGTTAAAAAAAGTTTCACTTTTGACGTGTCTTTTCTGATTCGGCATGGTTTGACGGGTGCAACATGCAAATACTGATTACAAACACGCACACACATCTTACTAGCATCATGATCAAAGGCCAATGTCAGTGGGCACACAACCTACTGGATATAACAAGATTTTGAGTTTACAAAGTTTAATATATTTAATCAGCAGTAAAATAGCAGGTCTGCTTATAGCCTGGTGGGCTACCTTGCTTCCTCAGCTATGTAATAATACTATATATTATTATATTGTCCAGTCACTGGCCCAGTCGTTGGGGAGATACCCTCTTTTCTCCCAGAAAACCAGTGGTGGTGGCATAAGCCGACAAACTTTCATCCATGCTACTAAAACATAATTTTAACACAAGAAAAAAAAAAAAAGGGAGTCCCTTACCCGATAGGTCAAGTTTTCAAACCCTGGGCTGGTCTTAATGTGATCCAGACAGTGAGACAGGACTGGACTTGTTAATTCCTCTGTCTGTGGCACTATGTTGACCCCAGCTTTATCCATGGTCGGAAAAGACAGCCGTAGAGCACACATTCTTCTTGATAAAAAGCTCCTTGAATCAATGCAAAGTTGAACAGACAAAAACTTCCATCATCTCCTTGTGGCTGTCTTACTCTTCAGATGAAAATTTTAACCTGCAAGTACTAATAATGAAAAAAAAAAAAATAAATAAATAAATAAATAAAATAAATATATAGCGCTTATCAACGGTCATGACCATGCTCTAAGCACTTTACAATACCACATCCCTAGCAGACAACCATCATGGAACACATGACGAGACACGCAGCCTGTTAGGCACTATACAATGTTTCAGACAGAGACAAGATTGTCTGATCAACAACCAGGGGGGCCTCCAAGCTTTACATCCATCTCCGATAGGATGAGGTAAGTGTGGTAAAGTGCCTTACCCAAGGGCAAAACATCAATGGCTATACATGGGGCAGCGGATCTGGGGAGTGACGCTATGCGCCACCATACCAAACACTGGCCACGATCATAGTTGCTTGACTCTCGCATGTAAAGAGTTGTATTAACTACTGAGGCATTGACGCCAATAAATTATTTTAAAAATATGCAATGAATGATAATCAAATTCAGAATTAATTTTACCCTCAATGAGATGCTAATATTACAAAATAATCTGGAATTCTGTCTTTCTATTTGTTCATTCTTTGCCAGAAAACTGCTGTCTTTGATGAAGAGCAACAGACAGGTTGAATATGTATGGAATTTTGAATGATCAGTTCAGAAATTTGTATATATTTTTAAGTCTAATATTCGGCAACTGTTTTTTTTCATTTGAAATCTATTATAAATTTTCCGACTGTGTTTGTGTTTCCTAACTCCTCCGCCCAGAGACACTCAATTTTGATACAAATAAGATGTCGAATCAAAGCTTTTACTCCGAAAAATGTCTGTGGGAATTTCAATTTTAATTAAGAAACAGACAACATTACAATTAAATTTTTAGTAGGGCACTGAGACAACGAATTTAGTGGCCACTTAAAATTTCACTGGAACGTTACATGACGCTCAAACACGAACGTGGGCAGAAAAGTTGGGAGGAGGGGATGTCAGGGGAGCGGGAGACAGGCTCTACTGTCGTTGGTGACTGAAGAAAAAACCCAAAGAAGTGGGGCAGGGGGAACAAGCGGTTGGTGGTAGATCTAATATCTATTATCTAGGGTAGTGGATAGTAATTTATATGCAGCCATTAAGCTTTAACAGGTATTAAAATTTTCTCACAGTCAGTCTGTGTGTTACCTAAGCCTAACTCCTCCACCCCGAGACACCCGATTGTGACAAATAAGATGTGGAGTCAAAGCTCTCACTCTGAGGAATGTCTGTCGGAAATTGCACATTAATTAAGGTAGGGATAACTTCACAAAGCAATATTTTCCATTTGAGTAGGGCCTAGGGGCAATGAATTCATTCTAACGGCCATTTTAAATTTCACTGCTTGCACTGTGACGTGATGGGCGCACATGAACGAGCAAGGAGATGGTGGAGTGGGGGGCAGACTGAAAAAAAGGAGGTGATGAAGCAGTTAATTTTTAATTAATGTTTTATACACCTTGAGATGACTTTTCAGGAATGGAATGACTAAGTACCTTCTTTGAAATTCACTTCTTTTTATTCATCATGAAACTTATCCAGTTTCTTTTTTCCATCAGCATTATATTGTACGGACCAACTGGTACTTTAAAACACAATTCACAAACTCAAAGCATTAAGCATCCTTTCTCACCGTAGCCACCCTGGAATAGAGTACAACAGGGGAACTTCCCTGCATAAAACTTTTCCCCCTTTATGTTGGAATAACCTGACCCCATCCCTCGTCTGAGGAAGAGTTTATTCTTGCGTAGGATGAGGAAATGCACAAGGCAGCTGAGTGGATTGGTCAAAAGGTTAACTATGAGAGGTCTAAAGCCTGGTCTTCTGATGACCTTTCCTTGCCCCTCTTCCTCCATGTACTTTCTGCCGCTCACTTACTGCACTGCCTTTGTACTTATTGCCTGTTTTTATTCTTCCCTGTCTTTACAGTTATGCTGTGTTTATAATTTCAACTCTTTTCCATAGTGTTTGTAGCATTTTACCTTTGAATTAATGATTGAAATCCCACTTGAAAGCTTGTATACCTTTGCGGGGAAATTTACGAGAGTTTTATTTCTTCATTGACATCTATTTTTATGCCTCTCACCACTCGTGTGAAACAATCACCAACCACAACCACCCCCACCAACAACAACAACAAAAATCATCATTATCATCACCATCATCACTATCAATATTGTCATCATTCCTGAAATAAAAAGAAAAAGAAAGAAATTATTTTCCCCCACACAAAACAAAAAAAAAGAAGAAAAAAAAGAAAGAAGAAAAAGTAAAAGCACATAACCCAAAAAATCAAACATACTTTTGCCTGTTTTCTAAAAGGAATTTAAAGGACGTTTCACGTGGCAAATTTCCCCAACCAGCAGCGAATTTCTCCTTCTCATGCAGAGGCCTTAAAATAGAAATAAGTGCAACATATGAAACTAAATCTTGTTAATTTGTTTCACTTGAAAATGAGCACAGAAAGACCAATCTAGGGCCCTGTGTTGTTTTCGTTGACCAATGACATCACAGACAGGCAAGAGAGGTGAACGCATGAGGCAGTGCAACAATAAGGCGAAGTTCTCCGCAATACCTGTCATTGCGGAAAACTGCAATTGGAAACCACAAATTTTGCCACAAGAAATTGGATTTTTTTTGCCACATTTTGTCATAAATATTGACTAATTTTGTGCAGGCTGATTCAATTATTCGGATTGAGATTGAGACGACTTAATTGATCCTGAAAGACTAATTGAACGTTATAAGTTACAGTGTTGTACAGATAACAACCAAAGGTCAATCAAGTGGAAATCAGAAATAAAACAGATTAATAATACCTAAATACAATTAATAGAATATGATGAAAATATACAGTATTTTGCTACACAAACGTTTTTTTGGGGTCCTCCCCTACTTATTTGAAGGTGCTGAATACGAAAATGACACTTAAAACTGTCGCAAAACAGTATCGGGACCCTCCCCCCTTTTTTTTTCAGTTTCCCTACTTTTTATGTGTTTTTTGGGGGGGCAACCCCCTTGAACCCCCCAAAAATAGTGTGCATCCGGCACACTCCATGTCGTGGGTTTGACTGAAGCAGATTTGTCAAAATCGGCGGTAAATAAAAGTGTGCATGCGCAAGAACAGGTGCTCAGAGAAAAACTCAGAATTACTACGCAAATAGTTGGATTTTTAACCCCTTTTTTCTCAAAAAGTATTAATTTGCGATGGAAAAGACATATATTTTTGTGTTCAGCGTGCATAAATACATAAGAAAACACTAATTACAATAACAAAATCAAGTGTTGCAAAATACTTTATAAATACCCTATGCTAATTGTTAATTCCCCGATGATCCCTTGTTCAAACAAGTTATTGATGAAGGCACAAAAGAAAATCTCCTGTCTGCATAATTCTGTTCTAAAATCCAAAATATCAACACTATATAAGGGGTGAAAGCACACAAAAAAAACAAACCTGAAGTGTACAGTTGTAGAATGATAGTTGTTTAGCCTACTTGGAACATTCTTTCAAGTTGAGAGACAAGAACTCAATATTACCCCATCCACCAACCCCCTAAAAAAAGCAGTGTTAAATTGAATTTTTTAATGAAAAATTATAAAACTTGCAGTAAATTTTTACTGTCTCTAGTGAGTCAGTTGCGGTTTCCAGGAAGCCAAAATAAAACCAAAGGTGAATGGATATAAAACGAATTTATTCATTAATTCATTCATATGGGAAAAGGGTGCTGCAAATAACCATTGCCATAAAACAAACTGATTCCTATAATAAATTAACTTGCCTATTGGAACTAAACACAGTACAGCGCTCTACACTCTTGTTATATAAAAACCAACGGCTTGAATTAAACTTCAAAGAAAAATGAGAAATTAGAAGAGAAGACCTTGCTTTCATTAATTTTAGACCTAATGATAATCACAACCATAACCCAAATCAATCTTGTGTAACGGTCGGATTTCGAAGTGAGTGAATCAACAGGAGCTCGAAGCCTTCATTATCCGAAAGAAACAGATAATTGTTTGGCAATTTTAATAATCGACATTGTTTCAGATAATTTCTTAGAAGGAAGCAATGTGACAAACAATCTACCCGTCACGGAAAACAGATTCCTGAGGAAGCAGCCTGGATTCCATGAAAAGCAAGGCTGACGCCATGACGCACACACTACATCGAATAGATTCCTAGAAAGGGCACACGAGGATCCATCTTTAGACTCACGAATATGACAAAAACAAAAAATAACTAGACAATAATATGAATGAGAACACTTCTTACTTACCATTATTTCAATAAATATGATCTTAAAATATGAAAAGAAATTATAATCGGCAACTTTTTCTACCACGCATTCGCGGAATTAGAAAATCAAGTCACTACGACCTTCTTGCCATTCTACGAAATCAAATGGGCTAAGTCTCACCGGAAGTAAATACTTCACTTTCTTCTTCCAGAAACTGAATGATGATTGGTCGATGTAAACTGAAATGAGGGCAAGCTTCCTTGTAATCGAGGTCATGTGATTTGTGATCACAGGAATCGTTTCTTTATCAAGAACCCAAGATTGTTTCATTTATCAGCTGTTTCAAAACCGACATTTTAGTCAAGTGGTATAAAAAGGCAATTTTGTCCACACTTTACGCAATGCTTACAGAGCATAACAATTTTCTACACTGGTCTTCAGAAATGTTGAAGGATAAAGTACAGATTAGGTATAACTTTTAATATGTCCCTTCTCTCCGGAAAAAAGTTGAAGATGACACTGGAAATAGATGGCAATACAGGAAAATGGTATTGAATAACATGGCTAGAAAGTGAGGAAATAATATATTAAACAAAAAAAAAAAAACAGGAGGGCTGGAAGTCTTCCGGGTAGGTATTCGTACCCAGAGCCTCCCACGGCACGTACCGCCTGACCACTGCTACGAGAGCCTTCCATCACTGAGCCATCCATGCATTTTCTAGTCACGTCTTCAGGATAAAGTAGGAGGTGACACTGGAAAAAGACGACAATAAGTAAATGGTGTATGTTACGTTTCTGGGACGAACGTAAATACATCAAATAGAGACACACTTCAAGAAGTGTTAACAGTCAAGTCAGCCAGTGCTGAGACGAGTCAGAGTCAGAAAGAAAGGGCAAAATCAGTTTGTTTGTGTGATTGTTTGTTTGTTTTTAATTAAAAACAAGCTGAAAGTTAAAGAAAAAAATTTTGTAACGTCCTTCTCAGAATTTCGTATATGCATATGAAGAAAAGAGGAGCTGGCGTTGGAAATAGATGAAAAGAATCAGAAAATAGTTTAAGTACAGTGCCGAGGTGAGTCAAAGCCACAGAGAGAAAGGAGAGAAGAAGAAAAAA
>JBCIKM010341739.1:0-11264 GCA_039654465.1 Melibe viridis
ATTATTATTATTATTATTATTATTATTATTATTATTATTATTATCATTATTATTATTATTATTGTTATTATTATTATCTTTCTTAGTGGCGCCCCTCAGCTGCGGGAACTCGCAGATCCCTGCTACTGACGCGCCACAGAGTGGCCCGTTCGAAAGGGTTACATCAAGGCCGTCCACAAATATTTGCAGAAGGCCTTGGTTACAGAGACGAGTTTGATCCTGACCCTCGGCACTCTGCAGCCCCATGGTCTGAACACCCGGGCAGATCTCACTTGTGTTTATTTCAATATCTTCACTCTATATCCATTTCAGGGGAAAATTGCGTGGGTATTGTTTGGTTGTTGTTGTTTTTTTTTTTCTGACCATTTGTTCTTCTTCTTTTATTTCTTGACAGACACTTTTAACATTTTTATTGTTAATGAGATGAAATTGTCTTATGTTCAGGGCTAAAATTTCTGCCCACCGATTTACATTATGAGATCGATGCCTCATGGTCTTTTAAAATAAAATTGTATCCGAACAACAGAGCACACAATAAAGACTTTTTTTTTCCTCACAATTTTCTGTTCGTCACGTCACAACCACTTGAAAGCAAAAAATAAAACAAAAAACAAAAACAAAAACAAAACCCAAACAAAACAAAAAACAAAAACAAAAGAAAAGAAAAGGGGAAAAAAGCCCTCTAGTATGAAACAAACTCCATGTCAATTACCAACAAAGACGGTGTTTTGAAAGGTTTAAGATTACACACATTTCTCCAAGCAATCACATCATTCACCTTATCATTATTATTATTATTATTATTATTATTATTATTATTATTATTATTATTATTATTATTATTTGTTGTTGTTTTTGTTGTTGTTGTTCTTGTTCTAGTTTTTGTACTTCTTGTTATTGTTCTTGTTGTTTTTGTTCTTGTTGTTCTTGTTCCTGTTTTTAATTCAACCTCACTGTTGATACAAAATCTGCCCGGCATTGAATAGTTTTGTTCTAAAGACGCGCTGCCAGTGGTCTTATTTATGAGAATTGAAATTCTCACTCGGGTCTATTTTGGCACGTGTTTCAGTTTTAAAATGTTAACGGAGCAATGCGACTCATTGACTCATTTAAAAACTGCCTTGACGACATTGCACTGACACCTGAGAACTGGAATTCCTAATTATCTCCCTTGTTGTAGATCACCCATCTGAAGGTAATTTTCGTCCTCTGTTGACATTTTGGAGCTAGCGGGAAATGCGAGTTTTCCTTGTTTCGCTCTTTTCATCAAGTTATTCTCCGATGATTTTTGTTCTTCTGTAGTTGGTGAATTGATTGCAGAATATTTTATAGATAAATAAAATGAGCAATGACATTAAATGCTGTAGGAGTTGATTATCAGGTATTAATTGGTCGTTGAATTTACTATTGATCAGTTTGAAATAGTGGTTCAATCTATCAACTTCTCTCCTTCCAAAAATTCTATCTGTAATGTGTCCCCCCCCAAACTAAAAAATATAAATTCTGTTTGGTTAGAACAAGGGGATGGTGCCCAGTTATCTATAAAATGATATCCACACAGATTAAAACTCTCACTAGACCTTTAGGGTAGTCTTTTATGCTTAATACATTGACGAAAAGCTCACTCAGAGACACTTGCAAAGTGTAAGTGTGGCACATCTGTTAGAGGCAACCCTGATATAATTGATCAATCAATTATTGTTTAAGCAATTCTTTACAGGGGGTGTTCTAAATTGCAAATTCTGACAAATGTTTCTTGATTCTGGTTCCCCCATCAAATGAAAATGCCAATTTGTTTATCAGGCATTCATTTATTGGTCTGTATGTAAACCTGTAATTTTAATAAAGTAATAAAGAAGCTTTGAAACTGTGTTGCAATGGTTGGGTGAAGATGGCCAGCAAGGTTGCAAAATTTTGTAATGTTAACTCTTTGACGGGGATTGGACAGTTCCATCCGCCGACTGGTTTTCCGGTGGCAGCGTCCAATGGTTTGGCACTACTTACCCAGTGATGTCCCTGAACTGGGGTGCCATTGACTATGCCACCTATTTTGTCTTTATGCAATTTTTGCTTAACAGTAAATTACAATTAAAATTGATAAAACTATTTTTTTTTAATTCATTGTCGTGATTTATACTTCAAGTTGTTTGATTTTTACTTTGTGTCAAGAGAAAGTGTTTATTGCTAAAGCTTGCTTATGAAAATTAAAAAAAAAAAAAAAATAAAATTAACAATATCTAATGAGCATGAAAAGAACAAAAATGAACATTTTAATCAAAAGGCATTTAAAGAGCCAATCTGGTAACCAGACTTCCTTGAAATTTCAACAAAATGTTTGTGACCTAGTTTAGGGACATCAGTCGGTAAGTAGTACCAATGGTTTGTCACAGAAAAAAGACAAGTTGGTGTTATAAAAATATGTCCTCAAATACTCGCTAGAAATTTTGAATTATAAGAGCAATTGTGGGCAATCAGTGATTTTTAGTTTGAGTGTGATTCTAACTTCGAAGCAATGACAGTTAAGTGTCTCGTGATACGAAATTGTAGATAATACTGGAAGGGATGATGTGATACATATCACTGTTTGAAATCACTACTGTAGGGTATAGAGCCCAAATGTACTATGAAAAGAGGACTTTAACTTGAGTGAATTAAATATATTCTTTTTACTGCTTCTATAATTATGTTTGGGTTTGTTTTTTTTTGTCTTCAGGAGGATTTGCTGTCAAAAAGTGAGTTGAATTTGAGTGCGGACTCAGGAATGGATGATCCAGGGATAAAAGATGGCAAGTTTAGACTTTCATAATTATAATAATTGATTGTGCTAATGACAAGAAAAATTTTTGAATTTTATTCTTACTTCTTGATTCTTGTTTCAGACTGAGAAAAACTATAGGATGTGTTTAAAATTTTGTTTCGAATCCTGTATGTACCAGTCTGGTCTGTTTAACTCATTGCCTGCCAAGGCATTTCCGGGCTCTGCGCCAGAGGCATTCACAGTGTGAGAAAAACGTAAATGTCCAACCGAGAAAAGTACTGCTGGCATTTTGATAGAAATTGCAATAGTGTCATTATATATCAAATGAAAAAGCAGAGAGTACAGAATAAGTACATATAAAATTTTAGCTGTTGAGGTGAGCCAACTGCTGTAAAACTTAAAAAAAACGACTGAAAAAAATTGAAACCAGACTAACATGAAACCAAAATTTGAATTTATCTAAATTTTACTGCTTGAAAATTCAACTACATACACTAAGCTGTGATAATCCAACGTTTCAAAATGTTTTAGAATTAAAAAACTTTACAGCATAAAAAATCATCAGTTTTTAGCAAAGTTACATTCATTTGAGTGAAACATAAACACTTCATTCTTTTATCTTATGAGAGAGGAAAAAACCCGTAAAACTCCAAAAATTCCAGCCAAAAATGAACTCTCACACCTCAGAATATTAAATACAAGTCTTTCGTTTCCTTTATACAGTAACTAAAAAGTGGTATTTGTAAATAACTGAAACAAAAACTTCACAGACTGATATCGACGATATCGACGATACATCGTGGATCGGCAGGCAACGGTTATGGGATATCGACGATATATCGTTAATCGGCATAGAAAGAGTTAAGGACTTTTACTTGGGCATAACTCCATTGCTAGTGGGAGGGGATGAGGTCTCTTTGGAGATGGAGCAATTGAAACCATAAATGAAAATTGGAAGGGATATGTGCTTCTGCCATGGCTAAGGTTCTGCTTTTATTACATCATAGTATAAAGTGCCATATTCTTTTTGGTAAAGAGAGTAATAATAACATTCTGCAAACAATGATATATAAAGCTTTTGTGTTCGAGTGTCCATGCTTTCATTCTATTCTCTGTTACTTTTTCAGTTGCAAGGGAATGCTTTGGTATTTTATGAGACTTAACATTTTAAATCGAATGGACAGAGCTGCATTATACATTATTATCTAATTTGTGTGTTTTGTTTATGGTTGTTGTTTTTTTGTTTGTTACTTTTTAGGCACCTCTGATGTCTCAGACGAGGAAGAAATTGTCCTGAAAAGGAAAGTGAAGAGACAGGTAATAACTTTCACTTCTTTTCTTAAGCTAGAACTATCATTTAACTTTTTAAAACTCTCCAGAACTTTCTCTCTCTCTCACACACAAAAACACACCCACTATTAATTTTTGTTGTTAAAATTAACTAGTCCTACCCAGTGTGCCTATGTCTAAGTATGTGTTTGTTCTTGTTTGTGAGGAATATTTTTTACCTTGTAGATTATCTTTTCATCAACTGGCTGGGAGAAATGATAATTTATTCCTCTGTAAAGCACTTCCCTGTGAAAATGTATCTGACAGGGTCAAAGCTCATTTTATCTGTTCTTTCGATCAATCAATTTTTTTCCCCTGTAAATCATTTCTCTGTGAAAATGTCTCTGAAAGGGTCATAGCTTCTTCACTTTTCATCAATCAATCATTTTGATTTCCTCTTAAGCGCCTCTGTGACCCTCATGTTTTGTTGGGCCTAAAATAACAACAAAAAATGCAATCAATGTTTTTAAAGGGAGTCATATAGCACATTAAAGCTCAGATTTGGATTTTCTTTCTCAATAAGGGTTTACCAAGAATGAGGTAACTGTTAGTGAAACTTTGTTTTTTCTGTTAGGGCTTATTTAAATCAGATTTGAAAGTATTGTCTTTTGAGATACTGGGTTGTTGTTAGGTTTTTTTATCCCCTTTGGATTGTCCAACACTGCTGTTGCTAGGAATTCTTAGGTACATTTTTTTGTGTCCTATCATCTGAAAATGCGGTTGCTCTTTGGGAAAAAATAGAATTAATCTTTTTCTTCTCTTTGAAGACTATTCTCGATGATGATGATATGGATGATGATGACTGCAGTGATACAGAAAAGGACCAAGAAACTTCTCCACCTTCCAGTGAAAACAAAAAAGACGAATCCTGTGAAAATACAGATGCAGTTGGTGATGATGACATACAACTTCAGTTAGACAACCTGGAACCAGAAGTGACTGATTCTGTTCCCACTATGGAAGAAAGGAAGAGCGATTGTGAAGATACAGAAAACGATAATCCTGTCACTCCTTCAGATTTAAGACTTGATTTGAAAAATTCTGATTTGTTTGACACTGGAAGTGATGATGAACAAAGGCCAGGTATCTTCATCTGCCATCCAGATTTTCTTTTATGGATTTGTTAATTTTCCTTTTCTAAACCTTTTTTGGGAGTGAGAGAAATTAGGTAAATAGACGTAGGAAATGACAATATGGGCAAGCTTATTTCAGGACTGTCATCGAAAGCTTCCTTTAGAGTGATAGTTGTTCAAAAAAAAAAATTCTTCATTCTTACCAGTTTTCCTCAGGTTTGAATTGTTGGTATAGCATTTCTAATCATTGAGTATAAACTATTTTGTGTTCCTATATTCCCTCAAAGAAATTAAGGCAGCACTAATTTCAAAGCGTATAACTCTAACATTTGAACCGCTGAGCTTGAAATTTCACAAATGTGTTTATCATTTCAATCGTCATCTATTGATTTAATTTTTTTCTTTAAAATATGCTATAGTTACATTATTATTCATCATCAAATGCAAAGATATACAATCAATGATAGCTAAAGTGAAAGCGGGGTGTAGTTGAAATCAGTATTTCTGCTGAGACTAAGATTCAGCAGTTGTTTTTAACTTTCATCTCTGAACAATTCTGCTCATTGTGAAACAATAATATTGTTGTCCTTTGCTATTGGGCTATTAGTTCATAACTCTATATGGGGTTGTTAGTTCATATCTACTTTCAATCAGGTGGTAAAGGCATCCTGTTTGTTTTAGTCTAATAATCAGACTTCTTTTCAGGAGAGTTTTTTGGCTTTGAATACTGATGATGATAATGATTCATATTTTTGCTCAGAACAAAATTTTTCCCAGTTCCAAAAACTTATTAAGTCAGACTCTTTTGCATTCTAAGTTAAATAGTCAATTTTAGTATTAGGGGCCGTTAAAATATAATCTTACACCTCTGAGGGTTTGGGGGGGGGGGGGGTTGGCGCCTGTAAGAATAGTGTAAGATAGGCGGAGGACTTGGCTAAATGTAATATTACACTCAATGGGAGATGAAAAACCAGATAATCAATTTACTTTTATCATTTTACTATCAATACAAACACATTTGATCTACAGGAGAGGTCTGGCAATTGTGAGATTAGTGTAAGAAAGGGGGGAGGGAGGGAGTCCCATAAAGCGTGTAAGATTATATTTGGACAAGCAGATGAAAGCAACTGTCACATGACAATTATTTCACAAGCCGGGAAAAACCATGCACAAATCTGAAAACTACCAGGTCTAACTGAATGAGTTAGTGCTTATCAAAATTGTATGTGAACGCTGTTGAAATTCAAGACCACACATCATTTCAAACCCCCAAAAGTTGTTGAATTTTTTAAAATTTTTTTTAGTTCAGTATATTTAAACTCTTATAGACGATTTCTTACACTGGTCCTGTTGTCTTTTCATACTCCTGCCCTTGACTTAAAACCTAATTTCTGTTGAGTTGCATGATAAGGATGACCATTTTTTTTTTTCCTGCTGAGATTTTGATATGATATCCATATGGTCCATTCAGATGAAGAAGAGATGAATGAAAACTCATCTAATGAAGCAGACAATGATGAAGGATTTGATGAAAGCCAACTGGACCCAAAACTTCTTGCCAAACTTAAGAAATTGAAAGTAAGTGAGGCTATTCAACTGTTATTCTGATTTTTAATTAGGTATTTGATTTTGTGTGCAGAGAATTGTTTTGCCTTATCCTTATCAAAGCAGGGGATGGTACTCAATGTAGCTTTTATTGAACTTAGATAAAATGGCCACAACTTAAGGCTCTTTGATTTTTTTATGTTAAAAAAAATAAAAATATATTTTTGCTTATTTCCAGGGAGCATCAAAAACCCCAAATTAGTATTGTTTGCCTTGTCCCTATCAAAGCAGGGGATGGTACTTTGTAGCTTTTATTGAACTTAGATAAAATGGCCATAACTTAAAGCTCTTTGACTTTATTATGTTGTTTTGTTTTTTTTTGCTTATTTCCAGGGAGCATCAAAAACCCCAAAGAAAAAGGAAAAGTTAAGCAGGAAAGCCAAACCAACTGCAGATCAAATGTCGGAACTCTACAGCGAGTCTCAAAGGATGATGAGAGGTGATATTTTTCACAAGATTTTTTCAATGAAGAAATATCAGTTTTTTAATAATTTGTAAGTTTTGTTTAGCTGTCATATCCAGGTTGTGTAAAATTTATGTATTTCTCTTTTTTTACATATACGTGTTTAGCAATGTAGTAGTCAGCACGTTATCTGTCTTTGATCTTTTCAAGAGTCTTTAAGGCAAGTAATCATATTTTTAAATGTTTGATTTAGTGTTCAAACGTTGTTTACATTAAAGAACCCTTGGCAGTTGGAAATTAAAAAAAGTAGGCCACAAGTCCGCTGTCCAGGGAAAATTCCAAAAATCAATGCCAACAAAACGGGCCACTTGTGTTTTGTGTGGTCATTGTTACCAGTACCAGCAGATTTGTGTGGTGTTCCAACAATGACATAGTCATCAACCTTAACTGATTGGTGATTACACCATTGTAAATGCTTTAGATTTAGGACTATATAATGGATTATTACATTACATTATCTTTTTTTTTATCTCATTCAGTTCCTATGATTTCAATTTTATCTTTTTAGACTCAAGAGTAAACCTTCCATATTATGAACCTGAGGAAAAGTCTTTGGATGATTTTTTGGCAAGAGCTTCTAAGAAAAGACAGGAATATTCTGGTCTGAACAAGGCCAAGGACATTCAGTATGTTCTTGCCTTTGTTTTATCCTGAAGTGTTTTTTGGTCTGTTTTAATCCTCACTAGTATCTCGGTCCTTGCATTACATTATATTATAGCTTCTTAATGAATCAGGGCTGTAAGTTTGATGCTTTGCATTTCTTGTGGGCGAATTTTTTAGAATTTATGTAGGGCACCATTATTCACTATGATACAGAGAGGAATAAATATCCAGTTTGGTAAGTGATACTTGATTATATTATTTAGTTAGATTTTCAGGACAACCATGGGGATAAGGTTTAAGTGTAGGGAATTTTCACAGTCTTGAACTTTATTTTGGGAAGAGAGATTATATGAAGTGTGGAAAATGTGAAACTCAAAAGTGATTTTGCGCCTTCTATATTAATGGAATTAAACCCCAGAATTGAAAGATTGATAACTTTGTATACTTTCCAGGTGTAATTATTCCTATTTGTGTATATTTTAAATTTCAGAAAAGCATTGATCATCCACCAAAAGCTTACAGTGACACCTCCCAAATTAACTCGAAACCATAAAGAACGAAGACCTTCCTCTGAAGGTAGAAAAGTGAAAGAAAATGTTCAAGAAATGTCTGTGTTAGATGCAAGTGTCCCGATTGTTTCAAATGATTCAGGGGTTGAGTCACAAGAGTTGGCAGTATCCCAGTCCAGTACTTGCACCTTCATCATACATGAAAACACACCATCAGCTGCATTATCTGACAGTTTTAGTGTGGGTACAGATAACGAGGATATGCAGGCAAAGGATAACCTACATCAAATTGCTGATGAATCTGGCTCTAATGATCAGCTTTTATCTACAGAGCAAAAAAAATGCAGCCAGGTGATCGAGAGTATCCAAGACTCACAGATAGAAGCAGAAAGGAAAGAAGAGAAAGCAGATAAGATTAGTCTTCAAAAAGATCCGTCTCGGGATCTCTTCAATTCTCTGACAACTGAAGAGCCCTGTGAGGAGAATTCCATTAGTCAGCTGATTACTGAGGCAGAATATCATGATTTGTACATCGAAGAGAATGACAGAAAAAACAATGATGAGCGTTTGCCAACTGAAAACCTTGACAATTGCCAGAGGGAGAATAACTCTGTCATAAAAACATCAGAGAGTCCTGATTCAAAAGATAATGATACCTTAGAAAAGACAAATTGCAATTCACCAAAATCTAAAACAAATAAACTTACACTTCTAGAGAAGCTTCAGCTACAAGGACAAATACCGAATGTGCCAAAATTAAGTGGATCCCCCGATTCTGTGATAAACTTGGATGAAGATAGAGTAAAAAAGACTCCAAGAAATAACGGTATGTTACAATTGATGGACAGACTGATCAAGCATTCATCTAAAAAGAAACCGAACTCGTCTTATGATGTAGATTTGAGGTGAGTTGCAAAAAAAAATGCTCTAATGGTACTTATGTGAAGCATGCAAAAGAATTTTTCATATCGTAAAAGTTTTTTCTTTTCATCTCCCTTCTAACTTCTGAGATAAAACAATAATTTCTTCAATAGCCTAATATTTTAGTAGCCCAACATGACAATGTTATATCAGGTGCTTGTAATAAAAAAAAAAAGGCCCAAAACACTCATTATAATTAGCGTAATTTAACAAAAGTCAAGACAGTTAATGATCAACATCTTAATTTACTATTTGCAAAGTTTCAATGAACTGTGGTCATAGAAAATTGAGATACGGCCGTTTCATTTAGACAACCCAAAAATGCCTATATCATAGGCTTGAGAATCACTTCCTGTTTACATGAGCAACGTTGTAATACACACCAGGTCGTTCAGATCAGTTCTATTGAACGTTATGTCACCAAAATGAACTCATCATTAACTGAAAGACATGACACTTGGATCTAGGTTGTGATAAAAGAAGACTGGTGTTAAAGTTGGATCAAATTGTTTCTTTTATCCAGCATAGAGTTTTTAAGTTTCGTGTCAAATTTGGTATCCTGTACCAATTCACATAGTCCTGCTCGAGGCATCATGACAAAAAAAGTACAATAGATACTGATTTGAAATTTTTATAGAGTGAATAAAATTAAAGAACAGTTTGTGCACAAATTTTCATAGTTATAAAACCAGTAACATGGCCTCAGCAAAGCTTTGTGTGAAAAATGCCCTCTTCAGAGTCATGCCCTGAAGTCTATATGCCCATTTTCAGGTAGTCTTAATAAAATGGTCATATCTAACCCGTTTATAACTGAAGAACATTGAACCTTTGCACATGTAAAATTAGCTATTAATCATTTTATGCTGAGTTTTTTTTAACTACATTATTATAACAGTTTTTGAGCGCTCTGGTTTTTGGGCCTTTTTTATCAAGCATCCTATACATATCGTGAGGAGTTTTGTGATTCCATTGATTATTATCCTCACATTCTATATTTTTCTTACAGCATTGTTGAGAAAGAGGGTGATGAGAGTGAAAAGAAAGAGCTGAAATTGAAGTCAGTGATTTACCATGTGGAGGAAGAAAAAGAAGAACTACCAAGTACAGCACCAGGTAATTTTGGAACAAACATTTTCATGTAGAGAAACGCTTTGCAGATAAGATGTCGTGTTTAAGGTTTGCTTACAAAGGAAAAAAATCATTGTTCTCCCCTCTAGCCTTTCTCTAAAATGACCCTATTCAAGTTCCTGCTTTGAATTTATGTTCTTTTTAGAAAAGAAAAGCTTTTTTTTAAACTACTGCAACAAAAACATAGCTTCACACAGATGTTCACCAATTTTCTCTCTTTCCCTGTCATCTGCTCTTTAACTTTCCTCTATTCCTGGCACACTGAATTAAGATTGATTTTAGAATCTCGAGATTATCTATCAGTTAATTGGAGTTTTATTGGTCTCAGATGTCAGGTGTTAATAGAGCTATGTTGTTTTCATCATTTTCATATGTAGGAGCCAAACTTGTCCTTCTGAAAGAGAAGCTTGGTGTGGGCATGAAGTTAAAACGAGAGGAAGCAAGACAGAGAAGGCAGCAGCTTTTTAATTTGGAAAATGAGGAAGGTTTCTCTCAAAAGCCTTCTTGTGACAATGAGGATGGCATAGAGGAAGAGGAGGAGGCTGAGATGACAGATGATGAATCAAGCAGCGAGGAGGAGGATGAAGACGACGGATTTGGACTTTTGGATAACTTGAATGATTCAGATGATGGAGACGTAAGTTTTAATACTGAAAGATCTTTCAATTTGCGCTTGTTGCTGGGTTTTGTTGGGGTTTTTTTTGGGGGGGGGGGTGTTTTTGCTGGGGGCGGAGGGTTGATTGTTGTATTCTGTATTTGATGTGGTCTATCCACTGAGGAATTGAGGTTGGAGGCGTGCTTGGTACCTCTTCTACTTCTGTTTCTTTTCTTTCACTGAAGCTTTTTATCTTACTTTTTCCCCTACTCCTTTCTGT
>JBCIKM010341850.1:0-11264 GCA_039654465.1 Melibe viridis
GCACTGTGTCTATACTATTTGCTATTCATTTTCATCTATTACCAGTGCCTGCTCCTCTTTTCTTCATTTGCTTTTATCATAGAAATAAAGGAGAGGAATCTTTCAAACATAAATAACATAATAATGACATGAATAAAGGCCAAAGATTTCCTTAAAATACTATGTTGCTCAAGTCCTAAGAAGTTCAATCAACACCGACTTTGACATGAAATGGATATAGACAATTTTAATAGCATTTCTACTGAAATAAATCCATGAAGGATAAAATGAATGGATCAGTAATCACTGGCGGTTGCCATTCATCAGACACAAGGTTAAGGGGCTGAGAGTTAGAGAGTGTTAAGTTTTACCCAAACACCCTAAGATTAAAACCAGGTAGAATAGTTTTATTTACATTTTTATCAAGAAAACATGCAATTGTGACTTCAATAAATAAACATAGGGGCAGTGGAGAGGGAAGATAAGTTGTTTCTTCAGGGGCCTCAAGACACATGGAGAGTCATAGAGGGGGTGGGTGGGGAGTGAAAGAATAATCAATAATGGTGGTAGAGTACTAATAACTTGACTTTATGGTGGTCTTTAAATTCACAACTGTTCACATCAGAGCAATGTGCCATTCCATCATGGACAAATAAATATCTATCTTCCCTTATCTCATGTAATTTAGCTTAATATCTGGCTTCGTTGTGTTAAGCTAAAGAAATCTGTCAACATATGTTCAAACCTGAAACTGAAAGAAATTGTGTTGAAAAATGTTCACACAATAGCAATGTGCCATTTGATGGACAAATAAATATCTATTTTCCCATATCTAGTGTAATTTAGCAAAATATCTGGTTTAGTTGTGTTAAATTTTAAGCATGCTTGTTAATATGAACAGATTATAATGTATTATAACTATATATTATTCAAAACTGAAACTGAAAGAAATTGTCTTAGAATTTTTTTGGATATATTAATCTACAGTAGCCGGTTGTTTTTATTTCTCAGCACAGTGTAGGCGTTAGACAGGAAAATTCACTGTTGGCCTTAATTTTAAACTGAGGACAAGTGATTAAATGTTGACCACTTCACCAGCTTGAATGATAAAAAAACAAAAACCTAACAAACGACACAATCAAACAAAAGCAAAAACAAAAAATTTAAAAAACAACCATAAGACAAATTATGAAAAGCCTTGCCAAAGACTCTGTAAAGTTTTGTATAGGCTATACTACTACAGACTTCTCATGAGTTGAAATGCTCAGAAGGCTGGAAATCTTATTTGTAACCTGTCACTTCTCACCATAGAGAATACAAAAGCTTTGCAGTCTTCAGTCCCGACCCTCCCCCCTCCTGCCCCCCCCCCCTTCTTATTTGGTATCTATATGTTTCACTTATGATGAAACAAAGCTCAGATCAATGTTACCACTTGCAGTCTGTTTTATTTTTTTTTTAACTTTCTACACAGGGATGGCAAATCTCCGTTTTTTCCCCAACTTTTTCCAATTTTTTTTATCTGTAAGATATTTTGTTCCCATCTTGAGTTCCTTTTTTTTCTTTTCTTCTTCTTTATTTTTTTTTTTTTTTAATATATATTATAAGACACTCTTGCAATTTTTTTCGTTTTCTTTTCTCAAACACCATCTGGCATCCCTGTGTACAGCATGTACATGTATAATTAAATCAAGCCAGAAACTATGATATTGATATAGCCTACTTTATAAACAAAACAATTTTTTAAAATCCTAAAATTAAAATAAATAATATAAAATGATTGATTATCTACATACACTGCATTCCTGATCACAGATGAATCATCAAAATCAAAGTCAGCGTCCCAATCACTTGATTCTATTTCGCTGATCAAAGAGAACTGAAAAATATCTAGACTGAAAAGCTTCTGTCCATCAAAGATAATTTATGTGAAGAAAAAAAGATTAAAAAAACCAAAAACAAACAAATAGAAACAAAAAAAGAAAAGCAAAGCCCACAACCCTGGCTGAGTGTGTGATGGCACAATATTTGTTGAGACGGACATATATTGTGAGACTATCGTCACGCATCAAGACTCCGGGGAAGTCTGACTGCTGAGGAAATCCTTGTACTTTTTTTCCTGGGCCTCATAGAGTTTGGCCAGCTTCTTCAAGGCAGACTTGGTCAGTTCCTGTCCAGAGGCATCATGGGTAGGCATTCCCTACACACACATAACAAAAAAACAAAAACAAAAAAAAAAACACCAAAGAGATAATAAAACACATGCAGTAGGAAAGAAACAATGTTAAAGACCTGATTTTATTCCTTTTGGGGGATGGAGAGAAACAGTCAGACTGACATCAAAACCTACTGTATATGTAGAGTGACACACATTCCTTCAACATGAAGATGTTAAACTATCTTTTTTCATATTGGTCTTACACTTTCCATGCCCACGTTGAACAAAAACATCATCATTATCTGTCTATCTGAATCATTTGTTCCCCAAACCAAACGTTCCTTGAACCTTTTCTCTTCTCTCATGGAGTACCACCAGCATGTGTTGCGCTTTAGGCCTACCACTACCTAATTGTTACTAGAATGGGCGCGTCTAGCAGGAGTTTTCCAAGAAAAGATGCTAGAACTATTTACAAATGGACTCTGAACTACAATTTAGTAGAGTCAACAAGGGCTATTTACAGTCCGCTTGTAAATTATCCAAACATCAAAAAGACCCTAGGAGAACTCCTGTGAGATGCACCCACTCTGCTCATGGCATAAGCAATCTTTTAATTCATTGATCGATTGTACAGTATGACCAAAGATCACATGGTGTAGGACTGTTGAGAAAGAAAGAGATGCTGCAGGATGGATGACATGGGGACAAGCCAAGAGAGCAGCCATGGACAGGGCAGAGTCTCCGCCGTATGTGCCACCTGGCACGAAGCAGATAGGTAACAGGTAACAGTATGAAGCTAGGGCTATGCAGGTCAAGCCTTGTGAAATGCTTTGACCCAACTTGGAGCGCTCAAACTGATTATATCCACTTATAGAGTAAGGAGAGAATGAAATTTTTCAAAATCATGGATTGTACCTATGTGACCATCTTCTTAGTTAAAACTACGTGTTCTTGTCTACTTAAACAGCAGAAAAAAATGACTGCATACTGAAAAAACAACCCTCCGGCATTTACCACTGTTTCTAATCAGAAAAATTCTAATATTTAAAGTTAAATGGAGAATTTTATTCTGTATACATACAAGTCTATGTCTATTTAATCTATCAGGTTACAAAAATACAACCGGATGTGGAAGTTTTAGGAAGTAAATAAATAAAGTTTGGAAAATTCGTCAAACGTTTCACAAAGTGATGCGAACCAAAATTGCAACTTTTCAGGAAAGCAAGTTTCAGAAATGTTTGAAATACTCACTCTGGCACTATTAATTTGGTGCTAATATTTTTATAACTAATGTTTGTAGGACCTTGGTGTTTTATGAACATGAAAATATGAACAATTCCTAGATGTTTGGTTGAAAAACATTTGTTAAAAAAAAAATCCTGATTCGTCAGTTTGCCATATTATGGACAAACTGTTTCTATCTGATGAAAATTATCCACAAAAGGGCAAATGTACTCAAAGTCAGATATCGAGAACCAATCGGTCAAAGGTGCCTTGTCATTTGAAAAAGGAAATGCCCAACGTGTGATAGAAAATCAGGCCTTTGCGTATGTGTGGGTAAATGGTTGTTTCTCTTCTCTTAAATTGGCGCTGAACTCCCTCTGGAACTTGAAGTCATTTGTACTATGTACCGACAGATGTGCATATGAGTGTGTACGTGTGAGTGAAGGAGTGAGTGAGTGAGTGAGTGTATGTGGATTTTTTTTGGTGTGTGTGTGTGTGTGTGTGTGTGTGAGGGAGGGAGGGAGGGAGGGAGAGAGAATGTGTGTGTGTGTGTGTGTTGTCTTTTGCTGAGCATTGTTAAATCCAAAGCATATCGCCTTTATTGGATACAAAAGATAATTATCATTGTCATTATTATCATTATTATTGTTTCACACACCTTTTCATCAAAAGCAGAGTATTTGTCTGTCTCCTGTCGGAACATCTCGTAGGGCGGAATCCTCTTCTGGGCATCTTTAGCAGCCTGGCATGGTGACAAGAGATAAACAATGAATTCATAGCATTGGAAATGACAGACAAAAACAGCAGCTGCAGCTGTGAGTGATGGGAACTGTAATGGCAGTATATCTGTCATCATAGTTTTAGAAGAGTCAGAGAGGTGTTAGCATAAGTTGCAAGAAGAGACACACCATGAAAGAAGCAGGTAAAAAGGGAATGGCAAAGAAGAGAGAGATAAGATAAGATGTGACAATGTTTTATTCTTCCCTTAATGGAAATTTGCTTACAAATGTGCATGCTTCAAGTGACTAAGTATAGAGTATACAAATACATTTTTCATAAATATTTTGTTAACATAATCTCTACTTCTCTAATAATCACTAATACTAATAGGACATAAGAATTCCAACAGTAAGAATATCGTTAATAGAAAGATACTGGCAAGCCCTGATGGACACAATGACGAATTTTGCAATCATAGAGTAGAGGAGAGACATTTGAGACATCCATAGCAAGAGACGTAAAATCCAAAGATTATTAAAGAGGACAGCATGAGACAGCTGTTTTTTTATTGCTGGTTTTAGGGCCTCGCATACAAGTGTCATAGTGGGACCCAGGGAAAAGTTTGATGATGGATTAGTTAGAAGAGAGAACAGATTAAACCACAAACAGCAGAGAGATGATTTACATTAAAAAAATAATTATAATTTCTCAAAATACATATTGACGCCACACAAACAGATGATTTACAATGACAAAAAATATCATCTCTCTTGATACAACAAAAACAAACAAAATCTTCCATCCACAAAGGCATAATGGTCCAGGGAGACCCAGAGTCTTTAAACCCCCTTTGTGTGTAAAAGCACTCAGTATGTCTAACTTGTGACTGTGGAGTTATGCACCAAAGGGCAAGAAATGGGGGTCACGACTACCAAAACAAGACAACAACAACTGGACAGAAAGGAAAAGGGGAGGAAGTCATACATTAGATTCAGTAAAAAAGACAAGAAAAAGAAGGAGATGTTACCAGGGAATAAACCATGAATGAGACAGCTCTAAGAGTTATAAGATTGAGACAAACAGTACAGTAGTCAATGGTTATCCAGTATAAGAGAATTTTTGTAAGGGAAAAGAGGGGAGAGAATTGTGCACTTCTAGTGTATAGGCGTTACAAGACTCTTTTAGTTGCAAGGTGACTTTAGTTGTAGATGTTGTCCCTCTGTCTGAAAAATTGTAACATGCCTAACAGGCCACTTGTCTCTTCATAAATGTTATAGGTTCGTTGTCTGCCAGGGACGTAATGGTATTGTACAGCACATAGAGCACCCCGGTGGATATAAACATATAAATGCTATCTATTATCATTTATCTGTTCTCTTTTCATACAATAACTAGTTGCTGAAAGTAAGAAGAGGGTAAGAGTTCAAACTATGGAGAAACATAGAAGTTATGGAAGGGGAGCAGACACCAGGAAACATAAAGATTCCATACAAGCAAGGCAGTGGAAATAGTTGCATAAGTAAAGAAAAGAAATTGTTTCAAAAAGTCAACCTCCACGGCCAGAACTCGAACCACAGATCTCTGGATTGTTGGTCCAGTATGCTACTGCTTAGCATTACACAACTACTTCCACTGACTTATGGAGACGCAAACATACCTGGGCTGCTTCTTTCTCTTTCTTCTTCCTCTCTTTCTCCAACCTCTTCTGCTCTTCTTGCTACAGAGAAAATAAAAAGAATGAAACAAACCATATAATTTATAATAGATCTCACATACAATTTAGCAAAGAGAGTGCTGAAAAGGAATCATAACTTTATCTCAATATTACCTTTACCTTAAAAAAGAATAATTATGCAAGAAAAAAATCCAACCTGGTATAACCATAATATGAGCTGAGAGAGTCTAATCATTGCATTGGTCCAACTCGCACTCCATTTGACCTTTTCTTCATTGTATAGAATCATTGAGAGTAAGAAGAGTCTCTTGTTCTTCTTCACCACAAAATGAATGTGTCCTGTTCGTATTCAACTCACAAAGGCAGCTCTCCCAAGGATAGAGCCAAGGGAGAGGAAGATTCTAAATTAAAAGGAGAACTGATTCCCCTTCAAATTATTGACTTGATAGATATGGTAAATGTCATCCTTGTTTTAAAAATTACATAAGAACCTGCAGTAACACAGCATTATAAATATGTGGTGACATTCAGAGCAAGTCTACAGAATACAAGGAATTTTGTTATCGATAATGTCTACAGAAAGTCGTAATTATTGGCATTGTTTCATACATTTTCATACTGCCTGTATCTACTTAGTGGTAATTTACTCAGCAGATATAAATTTTCATATTCAATAGTCTTTACACACTTCACCGTGCCTTGTAATGAAATTACATTTTAAAAATTTTACTTGTAAAAATGACAACAGATGCAAACCAATTGTGATTCAATACCTCAAAAGGACAGAAAAGATCTATTATCTTTATCATATTTATTATTATTAGCTGTACTGGGCGTTGCCTGGGGAGGAGAAACATGAACAGAAAATGGAAAACTTGAGATAAGGACTTTGTATCCTGAATCCAGTCTTCCCTCATGCAATCCTTATTCTCTCCCACAATCCCTACTCTCTCCACCTCCCCTCCTATTTAATGCACCCCCTCCTCCTCAAAACAAAAACATAACAGAACAAAAACAGAAAAAAACAAAATCTCAAAATAAATTTTAAAATAACAAAAAATTAAACAAAACAAACAAAATAAAGCAAACAATCAAACAAAAGAAACAAAAACAAAATTAAAAAAAAAAAACAAAATGTAAAACAAACAAACAAAGCAAAATAAATAAAAAGCAAACAAGCTCATCCTTTTTCCACCGTTCCCCCTTTCCCTCATATCTCCCTCTTTCCTTCCCTCCCACCACTCCCACCATGCCCTTCCTTTTAATATTTCCCCTTCTCCCACCCCCACCCCTTCTTCCACCACTCCCTCCCTTAACTCTCATCCCTCTATCAATAAGCATCGCAGCAGCCCAATTTTACTTACACATAGAACCAACCAATGAACAAAAAGTGTTCTCAAATTTCTACTTTTGACATGGCAGTGCTAATGACATCGACTTGGTTGTATAAGACACTTTGTAATGATAATTCCTGCTTTGGTCACTATCTCCAATCACCAATGAAGTAGAAATCTAAAAATAGGACAGCTACAGTTTTGCCTTCAAGCTGGAATTCCCCTTTTCCAAAAGTGTGCAAAACTCAGTGTTGGACTGAATTCCAAGTAGTTATATCCACGGTGAACTGCAATGTAATCTAAGAGCAAAACGCACATTTTTGGTGCGCGCGAGAATGTGCGCCAATAATAAAGCATTTGAACCCCGCCATAACCTGTCCAGGGTTATAAGGTCTGTATGTCAAATTTAGTACAGGCCCATGGCGTCATTAGGAAACGCATAACGCACAGACAGACAAAACAAGCAAACAGAATCTTGCTTTTCGTTGTAAAGATTATAATCACTAACACCAGACCTTCATGACCTGATAGAGCTGAATTTGTATTTGCCACTTTTTAGAGACAAACAAAATATATTGAATTCATACTAAACTGAATGACTAGCCATCCTAACGAGTACTTTGTGTTCAGGGCGGAAAAGTTAAATCCAAGACAAACTGTGTGGATATTAGTTGCATCCATTCAGTTTGGATGTTAGTTTACTCCTGACACAACTCTTGCGTGCACCTTCAAAATCCACAACACACTTCACAGTGCACAGAAACAAGACAGAGCATCACTACACAGTCGTCTACAGTAGAGCACACTCTCATAAAGCTATAGAGAAAAGAGTTTTAATTACCTTACAGTTACAGGGAGTCAATACATGATAAATCCTGACTGACACAAATTTTAAAAATATAAAGAACTATCGATACAAAAAAAACCCTCATTTAAAATGTCCACAGCTTTTCTTAATATCAGCGTTTCTTCTACTACACCCCTACTAGCAGGTAAATAAAAAACATGAGAGCATTACCAATAAGCGAGGAGCAAGGAAAAAGATAACTAGAGTAGAAGTCAGCACACCTTCAGTTTCTCCTCCCGTTCCTTCATTAGGGTTTCCTTGTCCACCATTTTGATGACGGGGGGAGCACCCTCGTGGTCTTCCAGTCTTACACCGAGGTTGGGGAGAGTGACGTCCCTTATTTCATCACACAACCTCAAAATGTCTGTGGCTGGAAGAATGAAAAAAATAATTTTAAATACTCTCCATGCAGTTTTTCACTTCAGTATGTCACTGCCATTATCAACTGTGTTGATTGCAGCTGGTTTTTTTTGTCTTTCTAGTAATAGATACATTCTGTCATGAAGTGGTGGAACATAAACTTTGTCTTTAATGACGTGTCCCCACAAGAAAAAGTCATACATAGAGAGGTCCAGGGATCTGGCAGGCCGGACATAGAGAACAAGGTCTTTAGCAACTCTCCTCAAAATCTATCTCCGAGGCTCTTTTTCAGTTTAAATGATTTCCCTAAATTCAGTGGCAATCAAAAGTTAAAGTAATGACGGCGGTGAAATTAACACCTAATCAAACTTAGATCACTAATTTATCAAATAACTAGCCATTCATTCCACCAAAGAGCTATGGTAATAATAATAAAAAAAAGGGTAATAATTTTGCTGTATTCTTTTTGAATCACTCTTTTATGAGGAAGAATTTAATACGGTACATGAAAAAATGTCTGTAATAAAACCCCCCAAAAAAACATTGACTAATCTTACACAACTATCCTCCATTCAGCAACAACTAACACTGACAGTGCCAGGAAGAGACCATAAAGAGGTTGCCAGACGTACCCTTTTGTTCCCGGGCAGTCTTGCGCACAGTTTCTCTGAAACTGGCAAAGGCATCCAGATAAGGCATCACCAACTCCTCCGTCTGGAATGGCATGGGATTGGAAGGGGGAGGGGGGAGGGGGGGTGAGAGGAATAGGTGGTTAGTAACAGTATGAGGAAGAGGATAAAGAGGGATGAAGATCTAAATGACCAATCAAGACAAGGGCTTCAGAAGAAAAGTGAATTCACGTAGACAGCCTTGTCTAATTTATGAATAAAATAATAACACATAAATTAAAATGTAAATATTAATTTCTATAACCCATAAAGGGAAGCAGGGAAAAAAAAGGGGCCCCAAACCACAGAACTCAAAAACTGTGTTATAATTAACATGGTTTAACAAAACTCTGCATAAACAATAACTCACACCTAAATTTTACATGTGCAAAATTTCAGTGCACTGCAATCATAGACAAGTTCGATTGGACAGTTTTATTAAGAATACTTGAAAATGCCCATATCATAGATTTCACTACAAGACTTTGGAGAGGGCATTTCACACAAAGCTTTACTGAAGCTATGTTACTGATTGCATAACTATAAAAAATCATCAACATATTGTTTTTTATTTTCAATTCTGGAATAAAAATTTCATATCTAAAAATGTACTTTTTTTTGTTATGGCGTCTCAAACAGGAATAAGCGCATTGGCAAAAAATATCAATTTCATCACAAAACTTAAAACTTATAAGTTAGTCGAAGGAACAATCTCATGTGATAAAAATATCCAACTTTCATCCAAGTCTATTTTTATTACAATCCAGATCCAAGTGTACATGTCTTTCGGTTAATGATGAATTCATTTTGGCATCATAATGTTCAATACAACTTAATCTGAATCAACCAGGTGTGCATTACAACGTTTGTCATAAAAACATAAAGTGATTCTATGATATGGACATTTTTGGTTGGACCTGGTAAAAGTCATATCTCACTGGAATATAACTACAGTGCTTTGAAACGTCGCATATGTAATATGACGTTGTTGATCATAGGTTGTGCCAAGTTTTGTTAAACTACGTTAATTATAATCCACTTTTTTTTTCACTTCACAGCCGGTATATTCCAAAAATGCTCTATGTGCTTTGCAAGAAAAAAATGATGACGATAGCATCAAGCACAAAGTAAAAAATTTGAACATATATAAGTCACTACTGCATGCATTTTCATAGCATGCATGTGCACACAGACACACACACACACACACACACACACACAACAATATGAATAACTACTGGGTCCTGTCCAGGGAGGTGATTGATTTTATCTTCAATTCGAATAATGATTCAGGCATTTACAGTTACAGAGTAAAATCAGACAATGACACTGTCTGAACCAATACCTGAGAGTTAGGAAGAAGAATACTGGTAGACATAATCGAAGAATTCCATTCAACTAAAAGCAAGAAAGGCATCACTACAGTTCTTTACAGGATTCCCTTGATAACTCTGCAATACTTCAATCCCACTCTGTATCTTCTCACATTGAATTCACTTGTGTGCAAGAGATTTTATCAATGAATTTCTTTCCTCATACCTCTTTTCTTCTTATGAAATGTTGTTATGTATATTGTATTATTCTGACAATACAAAACAAACACAATTTCCAATGGAATTGGGTCAAAATTGTATAATATCTTAGCTTGTCTTATCTTATCTTATCTTATCTTACATTGGTGGTTTGGCTGCCGCCTTGAGGGAACCCAATGCTCTGTTCCTTGGGGATGACACCCATGACCTGCCTCAGAAGAGGGGGGAAGGGGGGAGGAAGAGAGAAATGGAAGACGAGACAGTAAATTGAACCTTTGAGATATAATTTAGAGGATTTACTAGTGACAAAAGACAATCCTTCTAAAAATATCCACAATAAGATGACAGAAATAATTAAAGGAGTAAAAAAAAAAAAAGTATATCATCTCTCAAAACAAAAATTGACACCAAAGAGATATAATTTAAAAAAACAAAAAAAAAAAACCTTTCAAAAGACCAAAAATAAACAATAGTGGACCTCCCATCACAGAAATATGATCCAGGAAGACCAGCGATCTTTAAACACCATTGTGTACTAAAGTACTTAGTACATCTAACTTAATTAGTTCACATTAAATGCCATGGAAAAAGAGAAAAGGATTGAGGATTAAATACAGGGTAGGCCAAATTAAACGAACAAACCCCAAACATCCTCACTGTCTTTATTTTTCAAATAGCTCTGTTTGTTTATTGGAGGTTTTAGGGCCCCACGACACACGAGGGTCATAGAGGAGCCCAGAGGAAAGTAAGAGGATAGATTAGTTAAAAGA
>JBCIKM010342068.1:0-11260 GCA_039654465.1 Melibe viridis
TAACTTCCTATTTCTCGGAAATTTAAAGAAAATGGCGGCGACCTAGTTTAGGGACATCACTCGGTAAGTAGTACCCAGCAATCATCCATACAATTTGTCCGAAAAAATTCAGGGCAGGATATGTTAGGGAAAAAAAAAACCAAGCAAACACACACACACACACACAAAAACTAGCTGGATTTGAACACGCAATGCCAACACACAAACACTTTGGCTATAGCTAAACAGACGTATAAATTCCCAAAGAATTTTCCTTCTATTGATGAATGTACTGAAATAGGAACCGATAAAGTTCGGCAGGATTAACTTTTTTTTTTCTTAACCGTTTATTCTTGCAGTTACACAGAAGCTCAGATTGTGAATTGAAAAACAAATGGGGGCTGGAGAGGAAGGAAGATTGAGGAGGGGTAAAAGATGTTCTTGGGTTCGGATCGTCAAGATAATATTGAAGCGTTTGAGATTTTGTTGTTGACGTAATTGTACCAATAATTGAGAGTGCCGTTTGTTGTGGCAAGCGCAGAGCAGAATTTTGGCACAATATCATATGAAACTGTAAGTTATTCAAACAATTATTGTGCAGCAATCATCCACATATTTTGTAAGAATAACTGGTAGTGGCTATTCCGACAATAGTTATTCCTACAATAGTATTGGAAGACAAGATCTGGAAAAAAAACACTGTTGAAGTTGAATGGAGGAAAATCCTGAATAAAAAGAGTTGAAGAGAAAGAAAAGACAAAATCGCTTTAGGTGCAGAGCCGTTGTGTGCGAATCATACAAATGACTGCCCAAGCAATCACGGAACTTGATGAAGTGGCCTATGGTTTATCTGCCAAGAGCAACCAGTCCTGTTATACAAACGCGATTAGGAATGCAAAGCATTTGAAAATCGGATATGTTAGGAAAAGAAAAAAAAAATCTTTGAGCCTCAGGGGATTGAACCTGTATCACAATACTCGTAGTGCCAACACGCATGGCACATTTCCGTACCTGTATTGAATGTATTGTTATTGTTATCGTTGGTTGCTCCCCTATGTTTACGTTTTCATTCCAGTCCTTTTCTCAGGATTTTATATTTTATATTTCATATTAATTGTCTGTGTTAAAAAAGGGTATCACCCAAAACGTTCAGTGTAGTTTGTCTCTGTTCTTCCTGCGGAAGCTTTCATAATTGTCGCCTTTTGCTGCCTTCTACAAAATTGTATGAATAAGCAGTACCAGTTATTCGTACAAGTGTACGAAAGAAAGGTTGTACAATTGTACGAAAGAAAGGTTGTACAATTGTACGAAACAAAGGTTGTACAATTGTGCGAAAGAAAGGCGAAAAGAAAGGATTTTGAGAATGCAATGGATCATTCTACTGAAGGAAACTTATTATAGAAAGTCTCCTATGTGTAATAATCTTTTCATAAAGTCGTGCTTTGCTAAATAATTGATTTCATCATAAATTACCCATGTTGGTGTGTGGAAAATCATTTCATGTTCTTACATTACGTTCATGGTAAGTAGGAAAAACATTCTGCAGTGCTGAAAATCCTTTGCCTGTAGGTGGACATAAATGCCTTTGTGGTCGTTTCTGCTTTTGAATATTAAATCGTGGGAAAAGGCTCAATATGGCCTAATGTCTACAATGAAAAACTGGTTTTCAGATAGGGTATAAACAGCCCAGAATAGGCCTAGTTGGCTGGTTTTTTTAAAGGGTTATTTTCAAAAAAATTCCGGGGGAGCATGCCCCCTGACCGGGGGCCTCTCTCCTTCAGCAGTTGGATCTCATGCCTTCGGCACACAGTTTCAGCCTTTTTAAAAGCTATCCATTCTCACCCCTGAAAACGTCAAGGAGATCAGTTTTTGAGTGCAAGAGATATTTAACTCAGTCTCAGTTTGTTTACATCCAAAGTGTATTATGGAAAGTCAAGATGGCAATACCTTAAAAAATCAGTAGTCTAGGTTCAATTTAGTTGAATTCTGAAACTTAAAAAATCCATTTCTATAATTTTTTATCACCTCCAATGCAATGTTCATAACAGTAGTCTGAATTGGACAATGTAATGAGGGTGGTCATTCGCAGAATGTTCGACTGCTGGGTCAAAACAAGTTATTTCCTCAGACCACAACTAGATGATTTTTAAATATCCTGAAATGTTGTTTTTTTTTGTTTTGTTTTTTTTCTCAAATAACCTATCCATTATTGTTCAAAACATTATGCACATAATCTGCAGAAGGAGTAAAATAAAACATTTTTTACATTCCGAACCTGTTAGTCTTGAGGTTGAGTTGTTGCCGTTTATACTTCTACCAATTTCTAATGTTATTTAAACATGCCTAGATTGCTGTTTTTTTAAGAGTTATTTTAAAAAATAGCGAGATTAGATATCATTTCGTCAAACTAGCGATGCGTTTTCAGTGACGGTCAGTATAGAAAGAGCAACTCCATCTTGCATTTTTTTACTATCTTTGTCAACACTGTACCAATCTTCTTATGAATTCTATACTGTAAATTTCAGGTGAAGAATCTGAACAAAGTGGTGGGGATGGAGATATTGATGAAGGAGATGCTGATAGAGAAGGACAACAAAGAAAAAACAGAGGAGGTGGGCAAGATCCTGATGAACAGAAGAGACAATCACAAAGGAGAAGTGACCCAGAGACTAGCAATAGTCAAGTCATTGTAAATTTTGACAAATCTTTACCAGCAACTCATTCGGTAAGTTCTGCTGTTTTTATTATTTTGTTGTTTTTCTAGTCCTGCCCTGTGGTAAATTCGTTCATTATCTTTATCAATAAGCAAATCCCACCAAGGCAACAGCAACTAGTGTTTGGCTTAAGATCGAGTAAAAGCCCTTGTATTTCTCATTATGCCATGCAAGATTAGGCACAGTGGACCGATCCTCTGCCTGTCTTCATTTCTTGTGATCCATAGTTCTTCCTGGGTCCCAACACTGCTTAGGCAGTATGATTATGAAGGGATATGGATAACAAAACAAAACATTGTTTCTCCAGTCATGTGTTAATTGAAACACAGAAGTATTCTCGACACCGTATTCATACAATTACTATTTTCACAATCTTTGTGTTAATTGAAGAAGGAGATGTCTAGAGGTATGAGTGTAAGTAGATTGGGCTTTTTTGAACCACGGAGGAAAGCTAATTCCTGCTTTTGACTATTGTCTGGATGGGGGGCTGTCCCAGAAATTTATAGGAATCCCCCCCCCCCCCACACACACACAACCACCACCCTCCTCAATGGTATGCTGTGTATGATTCATAATGCATTATGTTATAGGTATGTGATTACCCTCTTGTTCACAAAATGCCATGTTAATGTGGATTGTAATGCCTTAGACAAATGATGATAAGAAGCTAGATTAGAGAGAGTGAGTGTGGAGGAGAGAGAGAGGGGGGGAGGGGGGGGAAGAGTCAGTGAGAGTGGATAAGAGTAAAGAAGACAGAGTAAGAGAGAGAACGAGCTTGATTGAATTTTTTATGGATTTATAGTCACAAATATTTATGTATAGTTGGGCTTGCTGTTCTGTTTTATTGTAACCCACCCAGAGCCTTCTCTCAAGAGGAGTGTGCTTGCGCATAATTAATGATTGTATGTATTATTATTATTATTATTATTATTATTATTATTATTACTATTATTATTATTATCATTATTATTATATCAAAATGAAGTGAAAAAAACCCCAAACAAAACAAATCCCAAATGAATAAGATAAATACAACGTATGCAAGCATTCTCTGTTGACAAAGAAAACAACACAACCCCTCTGCTGACAGTGTGTTGTCAATCAAAATAAAATTCAGCTGACTTAGTCTACACACCAACGGCTGGTACCAAGGTCAACTTCTTGTGTCAAAGTGAGCTCAGTAGTCACACACCATGCTGTCAGAGATTTTTCATTTCAGTCCCTACTGAAAATTTACTAATATCCTAGTGAGGAATATAATATGTTAGTTTTTAGAATTGCAGAATCAACAAAGCAGCTTTCAGTTTGCTAAATATTTTATGGCGTTTCAGAAAAGAAATATTGGGAGTCTTTCAATCAATGTCAAAATAAAATTTGGATGGCTTTGACATTTTGTATACATGCAGCAGCTATTTGCAATAACATAGTGATATAGTTCATCTTCTCTCTATTGCTTGACAGTACCTTGGGAACGACATGGACGAGCTGAGAGGCCGGACGATCCTGGACGAGGATAGTCTTGTCACTATGCCCATTCTGCTCTTACCCAACGTAGTGCTTGTCCCTGGTCAAGTCATACCCCTCTACTTGAACACATTTCGTAGCGTGGCTATGGTTCGTCGTGCAGCAGAAACTGACAAGACGTTTGGAGTCCTCAGTCTGACGTATGATTATTTGAATTTTCCTATGGGTGCCAGACTTCAGGGCTGCCAATTTCAAAGTGTTGATTTCAGGGCTGGGTCTGCAAATTCTGTTTATGTTTCAGTACTTTTTTTGTTTTAATTTCAGGGTTGGAAATATTTCTTAGCATAGGGTTTCAGGGTTGCAAGTATTTTCCACTGGCACCCATGAATTTAATTTTCCTTTCTTGAGTATGTGTTGATGATTGATAAAGAAGAGAATGAGAACATTAGCAATTTTTTAAATATTGTTGGTTTTGCCAATGCACTTTATGAGTTGAAAAAGTATAAGGAGTAATTTTGAGAAATGTTTTAGGAAATGTGAACCGCTGACTTGCCTCTTTTATTTTAATTTTCAGCATTTTACTTTCCAATTTTCACATCATTTGTCTTAAAATTTGTCTAATTAATTATCAAAGCTTTTACTTCTTCAAAAAGACTGAACAGACCCTTCTCCATTCTACTAATGCCTGATGAAAATGTTGTGAAAAATTTCATATTTAATTATTGAAAAAAAAAACCCTCCCAAAATAGTGCTATATGGGTTAAAAGATGTTTTACAGATCTTCACTGGATATTGCATTGGTATTGGTTATGAGGGATACAAAACTGAACAGCTGCAGACGGCAGCATCTCCAAGGTTTTGTTAGTTCATGGTCAATGTATTTATATTTCTGTTTCAGGCGCTCAGCTACCAGCACAGGGAACGTATCAGATATTGGATGTACTGCTGAAATATTTTCAATTAAGGACGAGTCTGACTCTTCCCTCTCGATTCTCCGAGCCAAAGCGATGGGCAGGCAGCGTTTCAAAGTCATGGATTCATTAATAAGTGACATTGCAGGGTAAGGTTCCATCATGTAAACTCTGCGGGTTCTTCTTACAATCCTCAGAGATTGTGAGTTCATGTTGTTTTTTTTGTGGTAGAAAGTAAATATTATATTGATAATTGTTTTATGTTGTTTGAGGCTGACAAAAATGTAAGCAAGGAAGGGGAAAATGCTAAGACATTTTTATGTAAAACCCAGCCCAAAACTAACATGATTTGGTTGAAGCTTTCTTATCGCTGACCTAGGACAAATCCCTCTCAGATGAAAAGATATTCTCTCATCCGATATGAGAGGCTTTATGAATAATCAGCTTTGTTGATTCAAATGCCTGATTTACGTTCGCTTTCATAAAAAGTAATAGAAGACAAGGACATGAGAATGGGAACATGGGAAAATTTAGAAGGTCAATATCTTAAAAAAAAAAATCATTAAGTGGATGGGTTGTCTTTTCCTTTTGCAGGGGTTTGAAAGCCACAGTGAAAATACTTCCAGAAAAGACAGTGAATCACGCTCTGGATGGGGCCAGGCTGACCTCTCTGTCACGGTTCATGACCCCACCTGCCTCGGATGATGGGGAGGATTTGATCAAGACGGCTGTGGACAAACACGGCCAGGTGCTAGCCTCAGTAGATCTGCGTGTGAAAAACCCCGTGGACAAAATGTTTTTATCCCATTCAACTGCCTGGCCTTCTTGGGTTTACCGCCAGTATGATGTGGTAAGTTGTGCCTGGTTGTTTTTGAAATTGCATGCCAGACCATCCTAAAAATGGCAAAGGAAGCACAAATTAGAATGTCATTCTTGGCACATAGGTTCAATACTGTTAAAATTGTCGAGCTGAGATATTTTTCATAGTAACTAAGCCTATATGTGCACAGTTTGGAATGTGAGAGAATGAGACAATGTCTAAAATTATCTTTCTTGTAGAAAGAGAGAAAGGAATTGATGTGCAAAGCTTCTTGTTTGATGAGATTGTGGCTAATGATCAACTCAGTTTGATTCCTTTTCTTTAGTCATAGTGTTACCTAAATGGTATACTGTAGCTGTTGCCTGCATTAATTCTTTGTAAGGAAAACTAAGGCTTGTGAGTTAATCCATACGCCCTGTGGGAAATCTGCTCATTGGTCTTTATCAATGAACAGATCCCACCAAAGCAACAGTAACTATTGTTTGGCTTAAGATCGAGTAATACCCCTTGTATTTCTCATTATGCCACGCAAGATAAGGCACGGTGGACTGATCTTCCTCCTGTCCTCATTTCTTGTAATCCAGAGTTCTTCCTGGCTCCTTGGAGCTGGGTCTCGACACTGCTTAGGTGGTATGAAGGCATAGGGATAACAAAACAAAGTTTATCCATAGATATGATTAAATAGTCAGATAGTATGGGGTGATTTTAATACCTCCTCATCCACTTGCTCATTGAGCTTTATGTATATCATCAGGAATGTAAGATTTAGCCTTTCCTTTGAAACAGATCACTTAGTCTATTGCCAACAATATTTGTTTGGAGGAGGTTAATTATCTTTGACTCTACTGATTACTTCTTATCACAGGACTTTTTGTGCGAGCAAATCAAATTAGAAGTGGAAAGCTGGAGCGGTAAAGCCTTGCCCAGTGACCCGATAGCCTTGTCCTATTGGATTGCCCACAACCTACCCGTGGACGACAACACACGACTGTTCATCCTCTCCCTGGATTCTGTCGTCCAACGATTACGCTTCGGTCTCAGTGTCATTCAGAAAGTAATTTACACTCTGTTTCTATTTTTATTGTTAAGTTGGACTTTAAGAAGTTAGTAAGAATATAGAACCACATACTTTGTAATTTTGACTCTGCTGAGGGGATGAAAGTAACATGAAGAGTGTAGTCTGAGCAATTTTTTGGGACCTTTAACTATAAAAAAAAGAAATTATGTACAGTAAATGAGGAATAAAATGGCATTTGTTTTACATTAAAAAAGAAATATTTTGTCAAATCTCCCAGAGTAGTGTACTGCTGCGTTGCAACTCCTGTGAGGAAGAGATCTCTAGTAAGAAAGAGATCTTCAGTATGACGGAGGCAGGGCCAACGGGGGCTTATGTCAACCCAGGAGGGTATGTCCATGAGATGTTCACTGTACACGCCACCAAAAACCTCTCTCACATTGGCCGCTCATCCACAGAACACAGTTGGTTTCCTGGGTAAGTAAAATTGTGTGTATCTGTGTTGTATTAGAATCATCTTGTCTACATCAAGAGCTTGTCATCAACCTGAGGTCATGGTCAGGATTAGAACTTTTGGTCTCCAATGTATCCATCAAAAAGTTTCTTGTCTCTAAGGTGTAATGTGGTAAGCAAAATACTCCTATGGAGAGCAATAACAGAAAGTCTTTAGAGAAGAAACCCCCCCCCTCAGACATGTGTTTCGGCTCTTTACTTCTGACACTCTCTAAGTCTACGGACGTGGGGCCACATCTAGGCCATGAGTCCTAAATGCCTTCCTGTCGCCTGATAATAATAAGGTTAAGCAATCTCAATCTCTGGAGAAGTAGAGTTAATTACATCATATGTTTAATGGATGTTGTGAATATAATAGTTTATTATGTCACATACTTAATGGATGGGTTACTTATAAAATTGATGTCCAGATAGATGATACTTTTGATATTTTTTACATCAGTTTTGTTTGATTTTTAAAAATCAATGACAATTATAGATATATATCAGTTTTGACGGGGTGTTTTCTTTTAATATGAGTAGTTCTAAGTAAAATATGGTTTGTTTGGCCATTTTTTACAATTTTCTTAAGGTATGCCTGGACAATCGTGCAGTGCAAAGGCTGCAGCTCACACATGGGGTGGAAGTTCACGGCGGTCAAGTCACATCTTGCCCCGCGGAAGTTTTGGGGACTTTGCCGCTCGTCTGTGGAAACATTATTTGCAACAACAGCTGAAGAAGGAGACAGTGAGAACTCTCCCCAACCGATTTACATCATGTAGGGATGCTGACTGCTTTACATAGTAATCCTTGTTTTGAACTTCCTCTTTTTGAGTTTCCTCGTGTTTAAAAACTCACGTCACTCTTGGTGACAGTCCTTGCTGTAAGAGACGCAAGTTGCTTTTTATCACAGCTTTAAATATTTTGACTTGTAAATACTCGTGAGCATGTTGACGTGGGGTTGTCTGTGAAAAAAGAAGGAAGAACAATTGAGGGAATAGTGACGCGAGCATGCTCTGATCTCTCAAGCTGAGGCCCTGCACAGAAATTTTTCGAAGGATGAATGAAATAAAATTTACGGCTTTCTTGCAGGTTTAGGAGAATCGTGTCTTTTTCGCTGTGATACATAGATCTTTAACTTGATGATAAAATTTCTTCAGGTCAAGACATAAGCCCTGGAAGAGTAAGATTCATATCGTTAATTTGACTGTAAATTTTAAACCAAAACCCTTTGCGCTTTCAATTTGGCTAAACTAATTTCTGTGAAAAAAGTTAAGCTATACCAAATATTTAAAAAATGGTTTGTATGATATTATAAAGTTCATGCAAATCATTGTCATCATATTATGACCACAGTGTGTGTACTTTTTGATAATTGTACTTTTTGTTGTCAATGGTGTTTCTACATTTGCTTTGTTTATGAATTGAAATGTTTCATTTTGTTGAAAATCAGTGACAGGAAATGGATATAACTGAACAAAGGTAAAATCACAGACATTTGCAATAGATTATGATTGAGACAAGTTTGTTGTTGATTTTTCAATATTTTACTCTCTCGTTAATAAAAATAATACATAATAATCATTCATAGTGCACCGTAAATTGATGAAATGACAGTAGATTGAGTCACAAGAGACTGCAGTCAGACAATGTGTCATGGATAAAACATTTCATTTTCAAGAAAAACAAATAAAATAATAGAACATGCCGTCTATCCTTGCTGCAATTTCAACATGTGACATACCAATGCCAGATCACAAAAAGTTATGAATCAAGGCTATGCTGACATGAAAGAGAAATAAGTTGATTATGCTGTCCATCACCGTTTTTGAGCAAGGGTCAGCAAAGTGTTCAAAGACCACCTGATAAGTCTTCCACCAGCCTGTCAATCGTCGAGTGAGATCTGGGTCATGCCATGACCTCACCGCAGCCGTTGCACCAGCAGCACGGAGGTTTTTGGTGGTCTTTTTCTTTGTAAGCCCTGTTCCCAAGAATTTTATTGATAGTTTCCACCCCAAGTGCCTTATTCAGGGAAATTGGTGACAGGAAAACTGTTTTTTCCAAGATCAGCGGCAATATCATCATTCACTCTTTTTGTCCTCCCTAGGTAGGTTGTCAGACATAGAACGGGACCAACAAAGGGGATCAGATGTATTGGCAAGCTGTACTTTTTAAACCTTTCCTATCAGTGTAGTTTTTTATACAAAAAATTGTAATTGCAGTTGTATGAGATTAGATTTATCAAAGTTGACTAAGAACCCAAATTTTTCTAGCTCCTCTGATATATAAAGTTTTTCTGGGAATTCATTTGTTCTTAATTTTGCACATATCAAGAAATCATCCGCATAAGCTAATGAGGGAACATTTTTTAAGGAAGGTGTCTCATTAAAGATCTTATCACTTTGCTGAAATGATAATGTGGTGAAAGATTCAAGCCATAGGGCACCACAACCACAATCCAGCAGTACGCAGAATGCATCCATCTGAAGCAAAAATATTTGGAGCAATGTCACTTGTCATCTATTCTAACATGTCAGGGATGCCTGGTGACTTACTTATGGCCATGAGAAATAAAATAAAGACACACATTTTGTGGAATAAAGATGAAAATCCGAAAGAATTTAGAAATTATAACAAGAATTTTAAATGAAAAGTTAAATGACTTCCATGTTGTAAGTTGCAACAAGAAAAGCAGCACATTACACCATGTGTGTTTATGTGTCAAATATCATGTGACACAATGTCTGACTTCAATCATGACACACACACTGATACACATTCACACAAACAATCAATAAAGCTCATGTCATTTGTGTGTTGAGATCATTGGACAGTTTGTAATGTTATCTTTAAAAAAGACTGTTCATTTTGCATGATTTTTTCAACTCATTTTTTAGAAAATGAAATTGTCATGAAATCATGTGTTTGTGTATATTTTTATTTTTCTCATCCTATTTTGTTGAAAAAATTGTGGGTAGTTTTTGTGATTTTGATCTGATTTTCTGCTTTTTCATGATAAAAATAGACTGGTGTGTCAGTGTTACTGTTAAAAGATACTGTCTAGTAATAATGACAGAAAACAATATGAAGGAATGGAATTTTAAAGTTGAAGAGATTGAACAATGTTTAGACATTTATGTCATAGTTTACTGTTGGAGTTTTGGGAGCTCAATACTAAAAACCTTTTGATAATGCTTTGACACACCAGGAGCTTTTCAGTTGAGTTTGAACTCACCTTGTTACAGTCCTAATATTATTAATATATTGATAAATGTGTGATCTTCAATTAACGCATATAAACCTTCTCTTTTCTCTGCTGGAAATGTATCTGACTGGATTTGTTTTATTACCCCTGAAATGATATAAGATTTTTACTGAAGACTAAAGAAGAAATTCATCCTGGTTCCTGGATTAGTATAGTACAGTGCGTCATGCTTTCGTTGAACACAACGTGGTTGAAAACTCATTCTTCTGAAACACTACATTATGTCCTTAATTTTTTCCTTCATCCTGTCGTTTAACGGGTCACCCTGAATTTTGAAATAAACTAATCACAGACCACCCAAGTTTTCCCTTCATCTATCTCAGCAGACCAACTGTAAGAATGCAACAAAGTCTCAAGCTACTCAAGAACGATGGTATTACACAAACGATCACAAACGCAACAACACGCAATATTGTGTAAACAACTGGAACTCAATTTCTTCTTATGTTGGAACATGGGTGAAAGTTTGTCGGGTGGTCTGTCCACTGAGAAATTGAGGTTGGAGGCGTCCTTGGTACCTCTTCTACTTCTGTTTCTTTCCTTTCACTGAAGCTTTTTGTCTTACTTTTTCCCCTACTCCTTTCTGTCCTGAGTCCAGTT
>JBCIKM010342176.1:0-11259 GCA_039654465.1 Melibe viridis
ACCAAAAGGCATGAAATAAGGGATGACCACTGTAACCTAAACAAGACAACAAAAACTGGACTCAGGACAGAAAGGAGCAGGGGAAAAAGTAAGACAAAAGCTTCAGTATAAAAGAAAAGAAACAGAAGTAGAAGAGGTACCAAGGAAGCCTCCAACCTCAATTCCTCAGTGGACAGACCATGTAACAGGAAAAAAGGGAAATGTGTATGTAGTAAGACGATAGCTTCAGTGTAAAAGATAAGAAACAGAAGCCGAAGTGCCCACCAGGGACCCCCATCAACCAGCCACAGCTCTTACGCTATTCTTCACTTTTGTCTATAAATATGAATTACAATCTTCAACCATTTGTTTCTCTCAAACCTTTTCTTTTCCCATCAATATCACGCCCATAATGTTTGACGTGTGTCTAGCACTTTGTTTTGCCACAAAAAACAGTAACCAAAACCCAAGTGGATTGGAACCCAAAACATTTGGCTTGGGTTGCAAGTCTGATCCAGCAATCAGAACTGGTCAATTTCCTTATACCATGTGCAGAGTGGACACATATCAGCAAAGTTTTTGTTTGTTTACTGGTGGTTTGAGGCCCCTATAACACAAGAGGGTCATAGGGGACTCCAGAGGAAAGATGATAGAATCAGTTCAAAGAGAGAACAGATCAAACCATAAAGAGTATAGTGTTGTTACACTACTAAATAATAAAAATCATCTCTCAAAACACATATCCACACCACAGAGAGATGAGTTAAAAGGACAATAATAAATATCATCCCTCCTTACAAAAATTAACCTAGGGCTATCACCCATAACAGCATTATGGTACAAGAAGACCCAGGATCTTTAAACCCTCTTTGTGTACTAAAGAACTCAGTACGTTAAACGTGTGACCCTGCAGTTACCGTAATTCTCAGATTATAAGCCGCTGCTTTTTTCAGATTGCCGATGCTGCGCTTATAATAGTCCAGACCGGCTTATGTTGGGACTTTTTTGTTGGCCCAAGTGTAGAGAATTACGGTATATACCAAAAGGCATGAAATGAGGGATGACCACTGAGTTGCAAACAGGACATCACAGAAAAGTGGAAAATGTAAGACGATAGCTTCAGTGTAAAAGAAAAGAAACAGAAGTTGAAGTGCCCACCAGGACCACCCACCAACCACCTGCACTGCAGTTTTCCATCCATCTTTACTTTGAGTGAGTATTCCTAGACTCAAGCGAAATCCATTGTCCATTTCGCAAGTATCTAAAGAACAACAAAGAATCCTAAAAATATGAAACCCCTCCAAAAAAAAACTAACTCCAGCAACATCCTTCCACTCTCATGGCATGACCCTTCACTTCATACCTCAAAGCTACTCTCGAGAAAATACCACATATTTAAATGGTTTCACACCTTGCCTCTATTCATTCAACACTAGCAAAAAGACACACACACACACAAAAGTTTCTTTCAATGTATCAAACATTGTACATTTAATTTGTTTTTCTATTTTACACAGTCAAACCAGCATTATCGCATAAGCCGTGATTGAAAGAACAATGACTGATTTTTGTCTCAACCACACCCAGCTCTCTCTGTCACATCATAAGTATCAGTTCTGTGTACAGTCTTCAAATCAGGCGAGCTAAAAATTGGACACTTTATGTAGATCAACACCCATGTTTGGATAGTCTTAGTCATTTTGTAAGCTTCCAAAATGATGAGACTTGAAAATAAATATCAATGATAAAGTGGCATCACGTCAAATGTGCGATGGGCAAAAATATTTAAGATAAAAAAAACAAAAAATTAAATTAAAATTTTGATCCATACTTTCAACAGACTACACATACTCTTATTCTTGTCCAAATTGTTTCAGGTTTCCCTACCCTAAAATTGTGTAAAAAGTTTTCTGAGAGAATAACTAATTCTGTAATTTGATTACCATCAGCAAAGTATGTGACAGTGATAACAATGTAATAGAAACCATGATTAAATAGATTGAATTAAGAAATTGTCAAAGGGTAAAATCAAACAAGAAATTGTAAGCGCTGACTATAAAACATCCAACATACAAGCCACTGCATTCATCCCATTACCAACAATTGTCTACATTTGTACAAAAGATACAAGGGCTTAGCAAAACAGCTTAATCTTCTGTAAAGGGATGTGGAAAAAAAAAAAATTCCATTCCATGTTTTCAAAATCTATTTTTCATATAAAACCAGGTCTTAAAGCTGTGGAATAGTATCACCTCTAAGTCATATATATATTAAAAAAAGAATTCCTCTGTACTAATCTCCAATGTATCTAACACTAGCTAGGGTATGCTGTTGTCATCCCTAAAAAGTCAGTGTGTTTGTCTTGAGTGAGATTTTAGTTGACTCCCAGTTTCTTCTTGAGCGAAGCTGGCATCTCTGGGGGTGGGGGCCTGGGCAGACGGAACACGACCTTGACAGTGTCGTAAATAAACCACTGCAGGGCGGTAAGGGTACCGATCATGATGATCCTGGGGAACAAGCCCTTCCACATGCCTGAAACAAAGCAGAAATCAATTTATTTGAAATGTCTTTTGCCGCATTAGTCTTATGTCCAATTTTGTGGAAGAATAATGAAAATTTTAAAAAAACAAACAAAAACAAAAAAACTCGGTCCTGTGGTATATAAGCTCATTGGTCTTTCTCAATTAGCAGATACCACCAAAGGCGACAGCAACTATTGTTCGGTTTAAGATCAAGTAATACCCCTTATGTATTGCTCATTACACCACGCAAGAGAGGCACAGTGGACTGATCATCTGCCTGTCTTCATTTCTTGTGATTCAGAGTTTTTCCCAGCTCCTTGGACACTGCTAAGGCGGTATGTAGGGATAGGGATAACAAAACAACAAAAAACAAACCCAAAAAAACCAATGCAACCAATGTCTGTAAAAGTACTTGAATAGTGATATGATAAGTAAGGGTGGAACTAAACCTTGGGGAAAAAATGAAGACCCAGGATCTACCTGGTTGCCCTAGAATGATGTACCAAAAGACAGGAAATAGGAGTGACCACTTTGTTGCAAACATGACAACAAAATCAGGTTTGTTTGTTTATTGGAGGTTTTAGGGCCCCACGACACACAAATTAGAGGAGCCCAGAGGAAAGTAAGATGAAAGAATTAGTTCAAAGAGGGAACAGATCAAACCACAAACAGCAGAGAGATGATTTACACTAAAAAATAAATATCTCTCAAAACACCATACCTCTCAACATTGAAAATCCAAGTCTAGTAATCCATTACCCAAAAAATAGAATAGCACTATAGTGAAAGCATCCTGAAAGTGAAAGCTGATCATGGTAATTTTTTTTGGTTTAACTTTAGTTTCACCTTTTTATTGCACCAAACAGCACTGGTGTGAAATGTTACATGAAAAGATACCTTTTTTAAGGCACCAAAAACTTGTTTTTTTTGTAACTTCTTTACAAAGATTGTAAAAAGTGGAAAAGCATAAAGGCGCAATGAATACGCTAAAATCATAATAGTTGAGAGGCATGAAACATATCGACACCACTGAGATATAATTTACAATGACAAAAAATATTATCCCTCCTTACAAAAATAAGCAATGGCCATCACATATAACAGCATAATGGTACAGAAAGACCCAAGATCTTTAAGCCTCCTTTGTGTACAAAAGTACTCAATAAATGGTCAATAGCTCTCATGAATAATTAGAAATAGATCACACTTTAAAACAACAACAAAAAACCACATCTGAATTCAAGTTTTTGTGAGCAAATTCCATCCGTGTAGTAAAACACACTACTATCAGCACAAATTCAATATCAATTTAAATATGCTTTCATAGTCCAATCACTACAAAAACAACAACTTTCGATTCATGAAACCACGCATTAAAAGTTAGTGGTCAGGGTCTTCTAACTACATCCCTTATTCTTTTAGTTGAAGTTGAAACAACAATTGGCATTTCAAATCTGTATGTTGTTTTTCCCCCATAACAGCTACATACCCAACAATCCCAGTGATTTTCCTACAGACAGGAAGCTGCCTCCCTCCATCTGGTTCAGTTTGGATACAATGGTGTCGGCGGGGTGAGACACGATGGCACAGAACACACCAGCTGCAGGACATCAAACAAGAGACATGGAAATCAATAATTAGGAGAAATAACCAAGATTAAAAGTTGAAGTGAAAATACAAAAACATACCTATTTAAAGATAAAAGGACTAACGCTAAAGTTGGGATAGACTTGTTTTCAACATCTTTCTGCACAAATCATAACCAACCCCCGACAGAATGCTCTGCCAACCGGAATCTTAATACATAGAACAGAATCAATAATTAATGAAACGGAAGACAGTTAAGGAAAACCTGCCCCAGCCTCTCTGAGCCCTGAGCTTTCTCCCCCCCCCCCCTCCCCAAACAAACACAAAGAAAAAGATGAATTTAACCAATCTTAAGAGACAGTGTGCATTTGAAGTCATAGACTTACCAATGTAACCAGCAGCAAATGTGACCACCAATTGTTCTCCCTTGGTGCACTCGGCTCTGGGCTTGGGCACGACATTTTTGTACAGGAACTCCACTGTGCGCTCAAAGCAAGCAAACTTCATCATGGTGTATGGGATCTGTCTGCCCCAGAGAGGGACAATGCCCTTGTAGAGGCCGGCAGCTCCCTCCTCCTTAATGAATTTGGGGAATCCTTCTCTCAAGGTGGAGGCAAAGCCTGGCTTGGTCTGGATACGGACCTTGATGGCTTCCATGGGGCACAGGAAGATATCGGCAAAGAATTCTGCGGAGGCGCTAGCAGCCAGATACAGACTGGTTCGCCACAGGAAGGCATTTTCCTGACAAGGAAAAAGGAAAAAAAAAAAAAAAAAAAAAAAAAAAAAAAAAAAATTAAATGCGCATAAAATAAAATCCCCCATTTTTTGGGCAAGTTTTAAAAGATATTTTCAAGGTTGGTTTGATTGATAACCATAGTTTTACCCAATAAACGGCAATTTTTTTAAAAAAAGTCTGCAACTCAAAATCAGACATTATCGGTAGAACAGAGAGCCTGAATAAAAAATCCTTCTCTCATGGTTGGAGGAGACAACAAACAGGTGAAGAAAGTAAATAAGACCCAGTTAAAACCCACAGGTAACAGTCAACAAGTTGGTTTACTTTATCTCATGTACGCTTATTAAAATGAGTTTTGTAAAGAGCAATAAATCATGTCCCCTGAGTAATTAATTTTGACTAACCTCTCCAATCATGTTGCCATACATAATTTTGAAGACTTCATAAAAGCCAAATTTCCCAATACCCTGCATGGAGTATCCTATAAAAGTTGGGGCCCATCCTTTGACCAGGGCTCTCATTCCTTCCTCGGCAACGGTTATTTTGAAACCTTTGACGATGCTGCCATATTTAGCTGGATCCACTTGAATACGGCATTTGACTAAATCCAGGGGTACCACTGCTGTGTGAGTGATACCACAGCTCAACAGACCGCCAAAAGCACACAAGCCATAGAACTTGGCAGAGCCTGGCTCACAGCTGTATTGTTCTGGATCAGAAAAGAGGAGAATTCGATACAACCAATAACAATAATGAGCAGCCTATAAAATTAGTTGCTGCAACAAATCATGAGGTGAAGAAAATTATTCTATTTTTGTTGTTTTTTAAAAAAAGTGAGAGATATAAGGGAAAGATGGTATATAAAATGAGTCTAAGCTATACCATTTTCTTGTTCAGAGCCATGAAATTAGAAAAAAAGCGAAATGGGTTTCAACGGAGAAGAAGTCCCTTACACCTAAAAAACATTGAGTGAGAAAATCACTTCAACCTGACCAGCAATTAAATTTCCTGGTATAATAAATTAGCTTCTCTTCATTCTAACACATAATTTTGTCGCAATCAAGGGTTCCAAACTGGTGGGTTGCAGGCCCCTTTTAAAACCCTAGGGGTCGCATGACTTTTTAAAACTTTATGGCAGGGGGTCACCAGTGCCTAAAGGTTAGGAGCACCTAGTCAAGACTAGTCTTGGTATCGACATAATCATTAGGCTACTTTACACAATCTCAATCAGATCCTGGACTTTCTGGACTTGTATATTAGTTAGAATAGAGTTTCACAATAGAGATAGAATGTTGGGTTGAATTGAAAGAAAAATACAAGGAAAGGGGTTACATACCTTTTGGGGACGCAGCAGCAGCAGCAATAGTCCTTACTGGGTTGACATTGCTTTCACATTGGGCTTTAGGCATGAAGGGGTTGCTAAATAAATTATTTCTGAAAGCGGTGATGAATGAATTTGACATCTTGAGGCCTGTGAAACAAAGTAAAGTAAAGACAAGGCTTAGGAGGAAAAATGACATTGTAAAAAAGGATAGCATTCTAAATATTCTATACATAGCTTTTCAAAAACTTTTAATCTTTAAATTGAACTGTTTTAAAAAGAAATAATAACCCTAAAACATATAGTCACCTTTGTGTCTTGTATGCCCTTCCTACCGGCTATCTCGAAAAACGAAGGTGACAGGTCAAAGAGAGTGGATAGAGAATTGCCAGATGTTTTATGAAGCGAATGCCAACTCAATATTTTTCTAAGTTTTCGTCGAATTAAAATTTAAAAAAAAAATTGGATAGTTCTAATAACCACTGGTCGATCACACGCAAGCTCACAAAACTAGACACAAAAGTAATCTGTTTACATGGACTTCAAAATTCTGATGTTAACCTTATCTCTGTCTCAAATAGAATCAGTTATAAACGTGTAAAAACATGCCTTTAGTTCTTTATGGTTTACTTTCACTGCATATAAATGAGATAAAATATTCATATTTTAGTGAAATTTTAATAAATTATAATCATCCATTCTAAAACAATATAGACAACCAATCAAGCCAGTAAATCATTTTCGATAAATCATGTATGTATCTTTGTTGATACGAAATGAATGAACGTTCTTTTTATTGGGGGGGGGGGTGAATATGACTATGAATATATGCATCGGTATGTGTCATGGCTTTACATAAAAAGCCATTAATCTGACAACACAAAGTTTGCTACTTATTTAGATGGCTAATTGCCATTTGGGGGTTGCTTTTCAATGTTATTGAAACTGAAATTATGGCCCCTTTAATAGATTTTAGGAGCTGAAAATCGGCCAATCTGGTTATGGCAAACCACTGAGGAACCATCCCTAATTCACGTGGATACGCTCCCTTCACTTATCTCGCGAGAAGAACAATAGTCGTGTATTTAGCAATCGGAGACTGGGTACCGGCACTTATGGAAAGTATTTGAGCAAATAGAGATACTAATGAGGTCTATTTTTGCGTGATACCACATCTTGTTTTAATTCCAATTCAATCAAGGTCTACGATTGTAATACTGCATTAGCTTCAGTTGGCTTTGATTCAATTCAACAGAAGCATTTCACCAAGAATTAAAAAAACAAAAAAACAAAAATAAGAGCATTCAATTTCTTAGCCACAAACTCTGCAAGAAGGGAGCATATCAGACTCCAAATGAAGCCGAAAACTGTTACGAGCATAACTTTTGCAAAGTTGGACTGATCATCTGTCTGTCTTCATTTCTTGTGATCCAGAGTTTTTTGTTTTTTTTTATCAAAGTGACTATTCACAACCGGTTGTGAACAGAGTTTCAGTGGGTCTCGACACTCTAACGCGGTATGAAGGGATAACGAAACAAAACAAAATGATAAAGGTTAAACTATAGCCACTGACCAGCAAGAAAAAGCAACGATTGTGAAAATAGTAATTGTATGAATACTGTGTCGAGAGGTGTCTGCTCCCCGCCATTACTTCTGTGTTTCAAAGAAAAAGCAACACCTATTTTGACCATCTATATTTTTTTAACGAAATGACAAATCGACTTGATTTTGTTTTGTTTTTTGTTGTTGTTGACAATGTCATAATTGTTATTGAATTCCGAACTCATTCAAAAATGGAATTAAAACCAAAGTATGTTTACAAATTGGGTCATAAAACCATAAAACTGAAAATGCACAAAACAATAATATTGGATACAACGACAATGAAAAAAATTCCATTATTATTATTATTATTATTATTATTATTATTATTATTAAACAGCTGCATGCGTCCTCGTCAAAGATCCCTCTCACCATTTTAAACGTCTCTATCATGTCCCCTCTTATCCTCCTATAGCTCAAGGTTGGTAGATTGAGCTCCCGGAGTCTTTTGGGATATGATAAGTCCTTCATCCCTGGTATTTGTTTGGTGGCCCTTCTTTGAACTCCCTCTATCTGCTCTATCAGTTTCATGCTCATAGGGGACCAGACACAGCTTGCATAGTCCTTTATTGAAAATCACTTTTGTTGAGTTCGGAAGTCAATAACACTTCTGACATTGTAAAAATAGATTTAAAAAAGGTAAGTCGATATGTCATGTCGTTAAAAAGATAAAGCTGGTCAAACAAGTTTTGCGTTTTCAGTGCCGGTCAGTGCATAATGTGAAGAAGTTACCATCCTGCACCCCCCAAGCGACCCCGGTGACCTGTAAGATGTGCAAGGTTACGCACTGATTCAAACAACGCTTCACCCCCGTGACAACCACAGGCTCTAAGCACTCACATTGGATGACGTAATCACCAATCGGTCATGATGGTTGGTGAATATGCTATTGTCGGAACACCCTGCAAACCTGTTGGTAGAAATGCATTGCGCTAAGCACATATGAACCCAATGTTTTTTTCATTCTTTAAACACATTTTTTCCATCCTTCCCGCAATTTGGAGGGGAATTTTAACCACAATGAAGTATCTATTATTATAATCAATCTAAAATAGCTATGTGATTTTGTTTATCCCAATAAGCAGTTAATTACAAAGCAAAACAATAAATGATTGAAGTCGAGCAGTTTAACCTTTCCGCCATTGTGCCCCATTAAAGTCGATCACTTTAAACTTTTTGCCACTGTGCCCCATTGAAGTCGGTCACGATAACCCCTCTGCCACTATGCCCCATTGAAGTTAGCTAGGCATATGATATACTGTATTATATTAATAAATGGCGCCCCCAACAGCCTCAGTAATAAACTTTTTTCTTCTGTCTGACGAACTTTGATTTTTAACATTTTTTTTATTTGGTTATGTCTCACATTTATACACTTGTCTCTGATTGTTATGTTCTCCAGGCAATGATTGCTACCAGTGAATCTCTTATGTGTGTGACGGTCCTTTGGTGCTATAATGGTGACACAATTGTTTTGGCTTAAGTTGTAAAGCTTGATTGTTTATCGCGTCCATTTTTCATGTTGTTTTTTTGTTTGTTTGTTTTTGTCCCAACCTTTCGCTTTTCCTCCGTTATTTCAAGGATGTTGCTGCATCTCGACAATTCAAGCACACCTTTTTCTTTGATTGCCATCTATTTCTAGTGTCAGTTCCTAGTCTATTCTTCACAAATTAACACGCCCGCACATGATCAGGCGGATTAAGGATTTGAGTAGTCATAATCGATTACTTCAACCAATGTGAAGGAAAGTATCGTTGAACACAATATGAATAGCTTTGTCTTATTTTCACGAAGACAATCTTAGCTTTTAATGGCATTACAAGATATACAGATTATTTTAGAACAAAATATTTTTCATTTTTATAAATCTTGTGATATTCTCCTTAATGAAAAAAGTTGTTTATCTGGCCAAAAAACTAGCATCAAGCTAAAAATCTATTAACACGATGATATTTTTCTATTTTCAAGACTCTAGTGAATATTGCTTTAACCTTCCCCTTGGTCGTCCACTGTCCGCTGTTTACATTCGACGAAACTCCTTCCTTTAGTTTTTGCAACGATGGCAGGATTAGCAACGACAATGAAAACGGTAACATTTCCTCTGGTATTTAAAAACGATTATGCTTATCGATGCATTCATCTCATTATCTGTGCTTTACACAACTGCTATGCTTTTTTTCTTCTTCAGGTTCAATCTAAAGTATGGGGACAGCTCATTCGTTCCATCAGCACAACTTCTCCAAGAGCAGCAACAAAGGTAGTGAGATAGACTAGATAGGAGGACTATTGTCGCTAACTACTAAATTTCAATGGTTGAAAATGAAGGGTTTAAAATCCTCATCAATGCACTCCCAAATTGCTTCATGGCTGGAACTTGGCCTCACACATCAGTAACCTTTTTCTGTTGGATATAGAATGGTGTATGATAATTGAAAACGTTTAGTTTGTTAAATTGAAAATTGCATCTGACTCTTTCATCTAGAGTCTATAGGTTGAATAAGATAAAGGAAAGTGATGTTTTAATGTCCTATTATTATGTTTAGTAAAGACAAGTGAAGTCAAGACTCCACTTTGAAGATAAAAACCTTGCTTCATGAACAAGATTTTGTTGTTGATGAAACTGGCCATGCTGCTATGAGCCTTGTTTAATTAAAAATATGTTATTGGATGTTTTGATCAGATGGCTGTTCGAGATGCTCTGAATTCTGCGATGGATGAGGAGATTGAGCGAGACGAGCTTGTTTTCTTACTAGGGGAAGAAGTTGCCCAGTATGATGGTGCTTATAAGGTATAAAAACATTCATATATGCATTCAACATATATTTTTTGTTCACACTGAAATTATAAAGACTATCTAGGAGATAATAATAATAATAATAATGCACATTTATAACGCGCAAAAACTATCCCCACCTTGGCAGAGATGATAAAGATAATAATTATCAATGACATTGATATAGTGCCTGTCCAAGGTCGTCACCATACTCCAAACGCTTTACAAAACCATATCCCTGGCAGACAAGGACATATATAACACATTTGACAATACAAGCAACCTGTTAGGCACGTTACTATTTTTTTTTTGACAGAGAGACAATGTTGTCTACAACCATATAGGAGAAGAAAACAGTATATAGCCTATATCTGCAAATGTAAGAGATGCAAGTTGTGTGTATGAAAATGAAAGGAACTCAATAAGAATATAGACCTATAGCCGTAATTGTAAATTCATTCAAATCGATATACAGTAGAATTCCTTTAAACCGAAATTTTGGGGATCTACTAAACATTTTGGTTTAAGGGCATTTTGGTTTACAGCAAGTTCACTTTTTTCGATGTTCTTCAAGGGCAGTAACTTTTCGTCCACTTCAGATATGATTTTGAGTTTACACTCCAATGTGTATGCACAGTGCTTTCTTTCAGACATCTTTGACTGGCTGAGTAAAGCTAAAACTAAAACAAAAAAGATCGAATTCGAACGTTCTTTTGTGATAGGCAAGTGATAGTGATAC
>JBCIKM010342287.1:0-11259 GCA_039654465.1 Melibe viridis
ATCTTACTTTCCTCTGGGCTCCTCAATGACCCTCGTGTGTCGTGGGGCCCTAAAACCTCCAATAAACAAACAAACAAACACACACACACACACATACACACACTCACACACACACACACACACATATCCCCAACACTGCACAAAACAAACTCCTGAACAACAATAACAAACAAGAGTTGAGTTTATTGTTGAGAGTTATCGATTGTGTGCGTTCATTGGTCGTGCTCACTGTCTGTCTCACACAGCGCCCAACGGATCAACGACATGGCCAGGGAGGCGTTTGTCGACATCGGGGAGATGCTGCAGACTCGACGCCATCAGGACTTTATCGCCACGTTTGGCAGTCGGCAGATAGACCAATGCTACAGGTACTTTACACATACCCAGTCTTTGCATAGTGACCCTTTAACCTTTGTCTCCTTTCCATCTCTGACTTGGCAGCCTGAGATTGTTGGTTGATAATTCTTCATCATCATCATCTTCTTCTTCTTCTTCTTCTTCTTCTTGTTATGACTCAAAATTTCACTCATTCATGAGGCTTAAATAAATGCACAGCCCTGCCACGGATCTTAAGGACGTTTTCCCCCAACAAGCTCACCCACCCTCCCGTTGACATCAATCAATGCCTTCCAATACAGGGGTTCCCAAACTTTTGGTTCCAGGGACCCCCAACCAAAAAGTCTGGAAAACCATGCGTTCCCTTACTTAAGATTTAACCCTCTCAGGCCATTGAGATCAATTCAAATCACTCCAATAATATTTGAATCCCGGGCCAAGAGGATTAAGTACCTTTTGCAGCTTAATTTTCCTTTCAGGCTGCATGACTCCCAAGCAAAGGTCTCACAGCCTCCTGCCGAGACCCCTGAATGGGGGGGGGGGGGGGGAATGACAACCAACCGATTGGGAATTCCCGTTCTAATGGATAGGCTGTGTTCATAACGTGTCCAAGTAAACATATATGTGCAGACCTGCCAGCCATCCTGATTTAATCGGAATCATCGCAATTTTTTCACTGTTACATTGATTTTAAAGATCACAGGTAGATAATTTCCAGCTTTATGAAAATAAAGAATACTTTCATATTCAGAAAAAGGTTTTCAGGTTGAATTGTTACCTTACATATTCAATCGTATTTGGATTAAGGATTTTTCCTTCAATTAGCAAAACTAGGCCTGCACCAGTTCTGCCTTTGGTTAAAGTGAGTTCTTTTCTAAAGATTTGTGATAGAATTTATGTCTCACAATGCCTAATCATCATTATGCCCCTTCTGTATGAGACCAGAAACACACTTATTTTAAAGAAGAAAAGTGCTAATTCACACACTCTTTTCCAGGCTTATTTGGATTAGTTGACATCCTTGATATCTGAATTTATTACTCTTTTTAAAAAAGGTTTGGAGTAACTTTTGGTTCCCCAATTGTATGAAACCGCAATTCTTACCCGTCATTATGCTTGGATTATGTTTTTTTTTTGTTTTTTTTTATCTGAGATTCTATGGGTTTTTTTTTTCAAGAACATATTCAGATTTTTGAGTACGAGTGTGTGGCATCCTATAATTTGTGGTGTGTATGAAGTTCCTGTTCTCATCATCAACGCATGGAGTATATTTTGCCATGGCAGTGTCACTCCCCTACTGAGCGTCCTGGATGGAACTCAACTCTCCACCCTCAGACATAAGCTTGATCATGTCAACAGGAATCACCTGTGTTGTCCCAGAGAGCAATGCGTGATGCCTGAGGAGATGATGAAGCACCAAAGTGGGGATCAAACTCCGGTCATTTAGGCTGCCGGTGTCAGGTCTTATCTACAAGGTCACTCTAATAGTAGAGCCTGACGGAAAGAAAGGAGAAGAAGGGAAAACTAGCATTGTGATTGCAAGTGTTGGTATACTACCCTGTTTTAGATACAAAGCTGCCTGATATGATATGATATGATATGATATGATATGGATCTTGAAAGGCACTGTTTGTAAGAGAAGAATGAGAAAAGTGCTATCACCGTCAAGTAATAGCTTTGGAAAATTGCAACAAAGAAATAATATAGAGGAGGGGAAAGTCAAGGCCCTTCCTCTGTGTTGTCGAGATATTTTACAAAAATTTCTTCATTATTGTTATCTTGTAAAAATTATTATTATTATTATTATTATTATTATTATTATTATAATTTCATCATTTTTATTATTTACAATATCATTATTTATTATTGTTCCTTTGGCTGTTTGCAGTTCTGAAGGGGACCCCGCCCTGTCCGACCCTGAGCTGCGCAGGAAGCTGGAGAGCAATCAGCGACTGGCCAGATCCAATTTAGATGCGGTGAGATGATCAACCTTTGTTCTTCCATTGTTGTTAAACTGATTGTCAAAGATTGTTCAAATTTTTCCAAGAGTGAAAATTTTAGACATTCTTTAGTTTTTAAGAGCCATTGGCCACCAATATGTTTAGAACACAAGCAATTGTGGAAAAAAAAAAGATACGTTAGTCTGTTTTTGTTGTGATTAAAGGGGTGGCAATTGTTTGTCCTCTGGGCTTTAATGTTTTGTGCGTCACCATTGGGACAGTTTTACATCCATCCCATCGTGATCCCAGGGCGTCTTACTTGCACTTTCCTAGAATTATCCCTCCAATCCGATTCCAAACCAAGCCATTCTAATCCAGCATTGCCACGGATTCATTGAACTGAAGGTAGTAGACGCGACACGCTGTTGTGAGGCAATGCAACTTGGACATGTCAAGTCTATGACAAACGATATCTTGATCACGTGTGTGTTGGCGGGTGGCTCAGTTGGTGAGGCGTTTGACGACACGCACACCTCCATGTCGTAGGGCGAGAGTTCCAAACCTGGCCAGGGATAGTTTGGTCTGCCATGGACAACATGGGGGTGTAGGGAGTAAACACATAAATCCGGACTGATTTTGTAGAACGACTGGAACGGCTGGAACGGCCTAAGCTGTTCTTTACATTAGTGTTGTACTGTAGTGGTGCTGTGATGCAACACCTGCCATCAGTATTTCAGACCTGCCGTTCATACCGATTAATCGGTATCATACCCATTTGTTTTAAGAAATTTTGGAAAATACCGATTTGCAGTACAGTCATAACGATTTTTTTAATCGGGTTAAAAAAAAAATTCATTTTATTTTTTTAACTTGACTGAAAAAAAACACACTGGGATGGCTTCGCTGGGGGAGAATAGCTTTCCTCGGATACCTTGTGTGATTGTTAAGTAATAGGGGGAGGGGAGGAGACTGATCCCAGTATGTCTCAGAAGATAGAGAGCAAGAGCAAGAACGATTTTCTTCACATCACCCGCTTTTATGTGAAGTGACCGAAGGTGATGCAGGGCTCAGCTCTGGTCTGTGTGTGAGGTGAGATCAAAGGTGCCACGCTCGATAGATAAGCCAGGGCCGAAAGCTGCCACTGTGGTTCAAGTAAAGGATACTCAATTGTTGTATCTGCTTTTGGCTTGTTACGTAGGACAACCGTGCACAAAAATGATTAAACTGCATTTATTAATCAACCCAAGAGTAGCACGCCAGATTCCCTGTGGCAATTCCGGACACATAGCTCTACGCTACACCCTCACCTGCATAGGCCGTTTCCGCTACAAACTACTATTCTACTACATTGTATTGCGGTCATTTAGGTTTCTCATTCTGTACTCTTCGCTCATGGGTTGATTATTGCTTGTTGTCATTTGTTGTACTCTTTGATATTAGTCTATCTATTGGTCGGGCTGGCATGTCCCTTGACTTGTTAGTGGATATCCTGCCGCTAAAGACAAAAATGATTGCGAGGGGTGAGACCTGCTTCTAAATTTCTTCTCCTGACCATTTGGTTACGACTTGGGCAAGAGTGGAGGCAGCGCTTGTGTTTTATGTAGTGTAAATACTGTTTCAATGTCAAATTTTCCATCATCATGATTGTGATTGGATTAGGAGAAACCCGTCGACTTGAAAGTAGACTGATAGGCACCGTATCGCAAATCTACGAATTTCAGCTGTCATTGGTGAGTCAAATGCTTAAAAATTAGCTTTATACCAATTTTTTTCCTCAAATACCGATTTTCAAGGCGATCATACTGATATTTTTTTTCACTTGAGTGGCAGGTCTGGAATTTGACCATCAATTAAAACGTGTCAAATTCTTTGAACTGTTGCTTTGTAAAAAAAAAATCTCTCTGACTCAACATTTTGCCCTGTTCTCTGTCTTGCAGGTGATAAACAAATACACTGATTTGCAATACACAAAGATCTCGCCTGTTGATCATGATGAGGAGGAGGGGGAGGAAGCGCAAGAAGAGGAGTCGAGAGGGAGAAACAAAAAGAGCAAGCTTATCAAACATGGTAAACTCAGAGGGAAAGGCACAGAAAGCAGCGAGGATGAGGAGGAAGATGATGATGACTGTGAAGATGAAGAAGGTGATCTGAGGCAAGACAGGCTTCCTGATGGGTTTGAAGGTAAGTACCGTCCCAAAGTTGGTCAGTTGGGACAGGGACAAGGGGACAGAGATGAAAAAGGAAGCCTACAACTCCTGGGAGGGGGAGGGGGGGAGAGAAAGAGAGAGTGAGTGAGAATATGAGTTTGTGTGAGTGAGAATATGAGTGTGTTTGAGAGTGTGTGTGAGTGGTGTCCAGAGGTGAGGAATAAAGCCTCCAACTCCTGGGAGGGGGGGGGGGGGAGAGAGAAAGAGAGAGTGAGTGAGAATATGAGTTTGTGTGTGTGAGTGGTGTCCAGAGGTGAGGAATAAAGCCTCCAACTTCTCAGGCAGGCATAGAGATAAAGTGAGAGAGGGGGAGAGAGAGATCTGATAGCGTGATACATCGGGGACATTTTGTGATATTAAACAAACAAAAAAAATTGAAAGCATTTTTCCACCATCTACAGGAACCAAAGATGAAGTCACATTTTCATCATAGAATTGGCGGATATGTCAATAAAATGTCCTAGAATTTTTTATTTATTTTTTTTTTAAACAACTGAGAATTTTTTAGACCACTGTTTTCCCCATTTGCTTCACAGTATACTTCGGATGAATTCAAGCAAAGAGAGCCCTCTGCTCAGTGCTGGGGGCAGTATTCGTCCTGTGTAGGACTTTCTGTCCATACTTATTCCTCTCCTTCTTCCATTGATCCACAAACCAAGTCTGGTGTATCGTCGCAGATTTGTACATAGTAGTAAATTTTTTCCTTTAGGTTTCCTAATTTTATGAGTTTAAAGCATTACCAAGCAAAGGAAATCAGTGTTAGGGATTGTCATTTATCATATAATTGATTTTGATTAGTTTCACTTTTTTTTCTCTTCCTTTTTTTCCTTCTTTTATTAAAGATGAGATGGAGATTGATGATGACAAAAGAGAGGACAGTGATGCAGAGTTATCTGACCCTGCCAAAGACGCCGCATCACCTTCCTCAGACAAGAGTCAAGAGGAAGTCGCTGGAGGGGTGCGTGCATCTCCGTTCTTCCCTTCCCGTGTGTGGGAAGATGATGAGGACGTTTCCAGCCCAGAACCTTCTGTCATCAGGGTGGGCCCCAGACTGAAGTACACCAAACGGAAAACAGTCATTCCCACATCTTCGGCTCATTCCACCAACAGCCCCGATGAGCCACTGGCTGCCAGGATGGAATTGGACCTGGAATGTGACGGCGTGGAAGTACTCAGCGCGTCCCCTGGGCACGACCGGGAGAGCGACCAGGATCAGACAAGCGAGTCTGAACAGGATGATGATGAACATGACGAATCCTCCAACCGCTTTAAACTGGAAGACAAGCTGGAAGAGGATAAGGACGAGGATTTGGACATGCTGGCAGTGAACTTCGAGTCAGAAAATGAGCAGTCTGCATCATCCCGAGCCGCCAGCCCTGTTAGTGTGATTTCTCTCTCAGACTCGGACCAAGAGGTGGAGGAGGAGACAGCAGCTCATGTCAGCAGTGACAGCCGTTACGAAACTCTCCAACAAGGCTCGGGTAGAATTCAAAATAATACGCCTGTGCGTTCGCCATCAAGCCATGATTCTGGGTCAGATGTCCCGATGAGAAGGTCAAGGTCAACATCTCCTCACCGGATGACAGCACATTCAGGAGTGGTGAAGGACGAGTTGCCGTTTTTGGGCAATGGAGGAAGCCCAGGAGAGCTTTCCACTCCCAAGAAAGGCGCGGTCAGTTCTGAGGAGGATGTGATTGTCATTGGGGACACGCCTGTGAAATCTGTTTTACAAGAGGACTGTGAGGAGGAAGAGGTTCCCACAGGGGGTGAAATGGCGAGCACATCTAATAGACCAGTAAGGGAAGAGGCAGGGGCGATGAGGGATAAAGGAAGTCGAGAGAGGGAGTCAAGTCATGGGGAAGCTTCGGATAAAGAAGATGAAATTGAAGTTTATGATGTGGATGATTCTATTTGTGTTATCATGGATGTCAGGACGGATGAGGCGGACAAAAGGAAGTGGGAGAGGTGTCTTGAGAAAGGTCCAGACATAAAAATTAAAGACAAGGAAGGAACCTATACTACCCATCTTACTCCTGACAATAAATGCCAAAGTAAAAAGGAGAGCGACAAAATGTCTCCAGCAATGAATCTACATGATGCAAGAAGAAGTAAAACTCCTGATAAAGTTGTTGATGCCTTGGAACACACAAAATATAAATCCTCTGAAGTCGACCCATCCCTGGAGGCAAAAGACGGCGCTCAGGCTGCAAAAGATACGGAGCAAGATGCCATCAGCGTGTCCAGTTCTCAAGAAGAATCCACTCAGTCCAGCAATGATGAATCAGAAAATTTATCGACCAGCAAAGTCTCCAAAGTGGTCACTGCAGAGGATTCCACCGGCAAAGCTAGAGGCGAGAAGGTCAATGATGTCAGTGAGGATTCTGAAGGGCTCAACAAAGATGTCTCAGGAACTGTGGGAAGGAGCACTGCAGGAAGTCCTGAAATATCAAAGCCTTACTCAGACTGCAAACCCAGCAACAGTGCAACAGTGGAGAGTTGTTTGGGGGAGGAGGATCAGGAGGAAGAGGAGGAGGGAGATAAAAGTGCGAGGGGGTCCAGTGTGGTGGGAGGAGAAACATTGCATGCCGTTAAAGACATTGATGGAGATAATGATGGGAGTGGGGGGTCGTCATGTCAGGGGGTGGGGGATGGAGAAGGCAGCCAAGAGAGGGCTGGAGATGGTGAAAAGATGGAGGAGGAGAAGGAGAAAGAGGCTGCCTCAGGATCGAAAGAGAGAACAGCAAAAGGAGACAAAGGCCAGAAAGGGAGAGAGGAGAAGGAGGGGGAAAGAGGAAATGGTGAGAAGTCTTTGGATGAAGATGGAGATTGTGAAAAAAAGAAAGAGGGGGTAGATGGAAAAATTGATGACGAAGAGATGGAAGAGGGAGAGAAAGTGGATCAGTCTCTTGATGCAGGAAAGATAGACGATGTTGTTGAAGAAAGAGAGAAGGTGGAAGGTAAGGAGAGGAAGAAGAACGGACATCCTCCATTATTGGTGTTGAGTGCTGGAGAGGAACTGAGTCTAGAGGAAGTCTGTGGGATGGAAGAGGGGGAGGAACAAGAGAATTACAGGGTGAGGGATTTACATGGAGATGGTGTTGAAGAGGAGGACAAGGAAAAAGAGAATTCAGCAGAGGAGGTTAAAAGTAAAAAAGAAGAGGAGAGGGGTAAGGAGGGTGAGATTCTAACCGGGAGTGAAATTGGATTGGATGCAGCGGAGAGGGAGGCTGTGGATACGTCAGCAGAAAAAGAGCAGGATTGTTTGGAGGAAAGGAAAGCTGAAGGAACTGAGGAATGGAGATTTGAAAGATTTGAGGAGTTGGAACAGAAAGGAAAAGAGGAATTGAATGTGAAAGGAACGATGGTATGGAAAGTTGGAGGAACAGATGAGTTTGAAGTGTACATGGATCGAGGGGATGATGGTGAAGAGGATGTGTTCAATTCCATCCACCGATTGTGCAACTCTATCATTCAAGACGAAAGTGATGAAGAAGGAAAGGCAGCGGAGGAAGGAACCAAAGGTCCCCATTCTCCTGTCCCAAGCAGTGATGTGGAGGAAGGAACCAAAGGTCTCCATTCTCCTGTCACAAGCAGCGGTGTGGAGGAAGAAAAGGGTGGAGATGAAAATGTGACGACTGTTTCAGAAAAGAAGTCCTCATCAACTGATGAGGTGGTGGAGGAAGTTAATGAGCCTGCCCTGGATACAAATGCCTCAAAGGAGGAGGAGGGGGAGGAGAAAAAGAAAAAGGATGAGGAAGAGGAGGAGAAGAAGAAGAAAAAGAATGAGGAGGAGAAGGAGCTCGGGGCGAAAGGAAATTCCAAGGACAAAGAAGATGAGCAAACAGACAGCAGAAGTGAAGAGAGTACTGAGGGACTGGAAGAGAGTAAGGAAAGCAAAAACTATGGAAGTGGAGGGCTCATCAAAGTCATCAAGTGCTCCCGCAGCAAGGAGGAAGACAGGAAGTTGATAGATGAGATGGTCAAGAAGGCCATGTCTGACATGTTCCCTCCAGGATTGTTGAAGAGAAAAGGAACGTCCGATTCTGACGTGTCCACCAAGACGGAAAGAAACCCGGCCGTTGATGGTGAGGATGGTGACAATGACGATTTAGAAATCACCAGTGTAGAATTCACCTCTCACCCTCCCCCTGCAAAGAGGGCCAACAGGGGAAGACCCTTGAGCAGGCATTCCCCTGCATTAATGGTCAACAAACCGTCCTCAGGTGGGCCCAGCCTGTCCCAGAAGTTCGTCCCTGAATCAAGTGGCGCCCCCAGGTTCAACCAGGCCCAGACGGTCATCAGACATTTAACGCCCAAGGGGAATTACTCCAATATGACTCTGGGAAGCGGCCCTTCCAAGCTGTCCAGCACAGCTGCTGCTGGTAGGGGTGGTGGTGGTGGTGTCAACTGGGATCTGATTAGAGCCTCCTTGCCGCCATTGCCCTCCGGTTCTACAAGTGACAACAAAAACCATGTGCTTAACAAGGCTCCCTTCTCAGGCCAACAAGGTAGCACGCCTTACCATGGCTACCAAAGCCACCAAATAGCCCGAAACAAGTCAGGCTCTTTCCCACAGGCCATGCCCCAGAAATTGATGATGGTGGGACCCCAACCTCAATCCACGGTCAGGAGGGGCAGACCACCGCACAGCACTTGTCTACGCCCCCCCCTTACACAGTTGCCCTCCTCCTCCTCCTCCTCCTCCTCCTCATCTTCCACCACCATCTTGCCGAAATCGTCGTCCTGCAACACAACATCCTCATTGCACGAGGCGAAACCCAGCTTCCCTCAGCCAAAAACCCGTCGACACATTCACACCCTGGGCCCACGGGTGCCGTTTCCTGCCATCACGCCTCCGAATCTCAAAGCGGTTCCCAAGAGAGGAAGACCTATCGGGGGGAGTAACACCTACTCGTACACCGTTAAACAGCCTCACCTTCCTCCAAACGTGCAGCACCACCAGCGCCAGCCCAGCCACAACCACAACCACAGTCGACCGGTTCCCATGCAGCTGACAGCAAACCACCACTTCTCTTCCCGTGGGGCAATGGTCCGGAAAAGCGTGACCCACTCGATTGCCGTCCAGAGAAACAAGAAATTAGCCGAGCAACAGCGGAAAATGGACGGCACTGTCGTAGTTCTGGATGGGTCAGACGAAGAAGATAATAATGATCCTGGTGGAGCTGCTAATGAGACTGAAACACCCGAGCTTCAAGCCAAAGCAACCTCCAACCCATCCTCATCGTCCTCTTCAACCTCCAGAAGACTGCAGAATTCCCCAGTGCCATCTCTGAAGAGCAGCCCACCAGGGGGCAGTAGTGGTGTGACCAAGCCTGCCAGATCATCAGAGAAGAGTGGCAAGGCTGTCGCAGAGAAAGAGGCAATCGTTTTGTCCGACTCAGATTGATGCAAAAGGGAGACTCTGTTAGATGAGAAGAAGAAACCTCATCCCTTTGTTGTCGTGTTGTAATTGCATTAGTATTATCCTGATTAATACATGTTTTATTTATTGCACACATTGGCAGAGTGGTGTAAGAACTCCTGAGCTGTGACACCCTCTCTCCCCTGCCCGTGGCAAGAGATCAGTACACATCTTGTTCCTGCAGAATTCCAACAAATGCCCCCAGATGGGCGTTACCTACCGAATCAAAACTTGATCTTGTAATTTGAACAGGTGTTTGCATGTACGTACATGATGTACACGTGTAGCACTGTCCTCGTTCCTCATGTGGAAGATGTTTATAACGTGAAATGGAAATTATACCACAGTGGTGGTAGGTTTGATGTGTTTACTCTACTGTGAATATCATAATATGGGTTCAAGAGTGAAATATTTTTTGTGTGTGTCTGTGTTTGTGTGTGTGTGTGTGTGTGTGTCAGTAACAAGTAAATTGAGAATAAGAGCAGAAGAAATATTGTATCATACTGTAATGGCTGATGGTAGATGTTAGAGATGCTCCGACCGAGTTCATTGTCTGGAAGGTAGTACCAGGTAGTACCAGGATGTGTGTTTGGCTGTGAGTGCAGTAGATTTTATGTTTTAGGCAGCCATTGAAGATAGCCTGGAGCATAACATTGTTGTGGTAGGGTGCTATAGAAATGTCCTGTATTATTATTATTATTATTATTATTATTATTATCATCATCATTATCATTATCATCTTTTTAGTGTGTGGAAAGATTAATTGTCAGACTGACTGTGAATGCCGTGTTTGTAGAAAGACTTTATTGACAGACTGACTGTGAATGCCATGTTTGTAGAACGATTTTATTGACAGACTGACTGTGAATGCCGTGTTTTTGGAAAGATTTTATTGACAGACTGACTTTGAATGCCGTGTTTGTGGAAAGATTCTATTGACAGACTGACTGTGAATGTCGTGAGTCTGAGTCACTCATATGTTGATTCTTTTCATGGGTTTGAGTTTGAGTGTTTGCCCGTAATTGGAATACACGCTGTCAATGTAACAAAATTATATTTGTATATACATGTACAATATGGCGTATATTATGTTGGGTTGGGGTTTCAACCGAGAGGTTTTTAATAATTCCTTTGTTCCCTTTTTTTTCAAAAGATATATTACATATGATGTTTGTACGATGGATGCTTTTGCTGATGAGTCAGTGTTGAATGGATGTTTTTGTTGATGAATCAGTGTTGAATGGATATTTTTGTTGATGAGTCAGTGTTGAATGGAAGTTTTTGTTGATGAGTCAGTGTTGAATGGATGTTTTTGTTGATGAGTCAGTGTTGAATGGATGTTTTTGTTGATGAG
>JBCIKM010342509.1:0-11256 GCA_039654465.1 Melibe viridis
ACTAATAACCCGATAATCGGTTCACTATTACTATAAAGCGAGAGCTTGGGAAGAATTCTCTATACCGCTATACAAATAATAACGGGTTGAAGAGAGACACCCGAAATAACGGTTACAGGCGTCTTGATAAGAAAATTTAATTTTGTTTGTCGTCATTATGCTCTCCTGTCTATCTCAACGGTTCATTCAAGCATTATAAACCTACTATTTATCCCTTCTCCCAAATGATTTCACTTTAATTTTAGACAGATTGACTAGAAGATCTTTTTAAAGAATGAATCCTTTTTTTTAATTGATAACTGTTTGTTTATATACGTATTATGGTTAAAGTGATGATGCAGCCCTTGCACTCACGCTTTTTTTAGTTTATGAATTAAAATGGCCATAAATAGAATTTTGGCATAACACAGTGGCCGTGTAGTTGATTTGGTAATACAAACCATCCAAGGAATTGATATGACTCCCCCGTCAATGTTATTTTGTTTGTGTGGTATGCGTATGTTGTTGTTGGATGAGAGATAAAACTTTACTTAAAATGATTGGTCTTTATTTATTTATTCAATTCAATTCAATTCAATATATCTCTTTTTTTTTTATCCCGAATGGGTAAATACAAAAAATAATCATAAAAAAACACAAAAAGAAAGTTATAGAAAACAGAAAATTATTTAACAGATTGATTATAAATTTAGTTTAGTTTATGTGAAGTTAAGTTCCATTCTTTTTTTTTTTTTCTCCCCAATTCTTTCAGCTGGAGGATTTTCTGCTGCAGTACCCCTCTTGCTGGGCAGAAGCTGGTGACAGAGCTTTCCTCATCTACCAAGATCTCACAGAAGGTGATCATCCCAGATCCATTGCTCTCGGACTAGATTAACATTTTTTATCTTTGATATTACGAAAAGAAAAAAATAGAAACATGGCACTCGGATCTAGATTGTAATAAGAGTAGACTTGTTGTGTTAAAGTTGGATTTTTTTCTTCGCACAGCTCAGAGTTTTCAGCTTTGTTTTGAATTTGATATCCTGTGCCAGTATGCTGGTTCCTGCTTTGAGTGGCCATATAAAAAAAACATTATAATAGGTTTTGTATTTGTTTTGTTATCAATATCCCTTCATAACGCCTAAGCAGGGTTGGTACCCAGCTCCAAGGATCCAGGAATAACTCTGGATCACAAGAAATGAAGACAGGCAGAGGATTGGTCCACCTTGCCTAATCTTGCTTGGCATTACAATAAGAAATACAAGGGGTATTACTTGATCTTAAGCCAAACAATAGTGGCTGTTGCCTTGGTGGGGTCTGCTTCATTGTTAAAGACCGATGAGCCAATTTACTACATGGCTGATTATAATAGGTACAAATGTTAAATTTTTATCTACAACAGTAAATAGAATTACAAAAACTATGCGTGCACAAATTTTCACAGCTGTAAAATGTACAGCATAGCTTCAGTTAAGCTATGCTCAAAATGCCCTCTTGGAAGTCATTCCATGAAGTCTATGATATGGGCCTTTTCAGGCAGTCTTAATAAAACAGTCATATCTAACCTGTTTCTGACCATAGTACATTCAAACTTTGCACATGTAAAATTAAGTTGTCAATCTTTGCTTATGCCGAGTTTTGTGTAACTACGTTAGTTATAACATATAGATTTTTAGTGCTCTGGTTTTGGGTCTTTTTCTTTTTACACACCCTATGTATAGATATGTTATGTTAGTTGTTTGTCGGGAGTGAAATGGTACTGCAAAGTGGCTTTAGGACTTGGTAAAAGTTGCTCTTCAGGTATATTATTTAATGTATTTTATCTGGAAAGATGCAGGGCGATGGAAGCATATCCATTAAAAAGGCTCATCTCCTATATTGCTCCCTCCCATATCATACCATTTACCAAAGCTAACAGCTTGATCAGACACTATTTCCTTGTTTGGTGGCACAGATTTACAGTCATCACCTTTTACAAATGGTCACAATCATCAATTTATTTTCCTTACTTGCATTGCAAACCTATTCTTAACCTCACAAAAAAACAATTTTTTCCCCAGTTCGAGGCTGGTGGTGCATGCAGATGTGTTTCTGTGCTGCCCTGGACCGTCCTTATATCACCGGCCGTCCTGACCACCACTCCAAGATACAAGCAATTCTCCCACTGCAGTCGGAAGAACAGCTGACCATGGAAGACATCCACACATTCTTCGTACACGTCACCATCAACAGGCTGCCCATCAGGGAGTGAGTACTGTTAACATGCACGGGCCATTTTCAAATTTTATTGGTCTTCTTTGCGTGTTTTTTTTCCCTTGGAGATAGAGACTTAATTTCCCTTTATATGAAATATAACCAAATTGTAAAGTTCAGATTTGTATTCCTGAAATGGCTGGATCAATCCATGCATTTGTTGTATTGCATTGCTGCTCTACATGTTCATTTTTACTCCCAAGGTATACGATATTAGAAGGACTATTTTTCTCAAGGGCATTATTATTATAACTCGGAGGGTGGTTGGTGGGAGTCCCTGGTGGGCTCTTCTACTTCTGTTTCTTTTCTTTTACACTGAAGCTATCGTCTTACTTTTTCCACTTTTCTGTGATGTCCTGTTTTTGTTGTCTTGTTTGCAACTCAATGGTCATCCCTTATTTCATGCCTTTTGGTACTTGACTGCAGGGTAACAAGTTAAATGTACTGAGTACTTTTGTACACAAAGGGGGTTTAAAGATCTTTGGTCTTTTTGTACCATAATGCTGTTATTATATGTTATGGCTATTGCTTATTTTTGTAAGGAGGGATATTTTTTGTCATTGTAAATCATCTCTCTGTGGAGTCGATATGTGTTTTTAGAGATGATATTTATTTTTTAGTGTAAATCATCTCTCTGCTGATTGTGGTTTGATCTGTTCCCTTTTTAACCAATTCTTTCATCTTACTTTCCCCTGGGCTCCTCTTTGACCCTCGTGTGTTGTGGGGCCCTAAAACCTCCAATGAACAAACAAACAATGTTATAACTCGAGTGGTTGTTTTGACGTTAAGAGTTAAATGTCAGAGAAAAAAAAGCCAGACTTCACATCCTTAATGCTTAGGTACAATCAAGTCATTTGTCTAGAAAAGCTTATCAACTGAAATAGCAGTTCTAACCATTTGCCTTTGCCTTTTTAGTAGGGATGCCGACTGACCTTGCTGTGAGCAATGGCAACGACAGCAGCAGGATCCTTTTGAACTGAAGACTGAAGTCATTGATAATGTTGGCGAGTTTAAGGTCGAAGTGCAAGTGGTAGAAAACTCACCCTGCAACACACAACTTCAAAAATTGTAGACAAACCATTGATTCTTCTCCTTACCTCTCCCTCCTCCCGTTATATTTTTTAAACTGAAAGCCATGATTTAGAATAAGTAACAGTGATTGAAAAAAAAAAAAAATTGTGACATGATGCCTCCAATTTAATTGTTGAATTTGGATTTTAAAAAATTTTTAATAATAATTTTTCTCCTCTCCTTATCTGTCATTCCTTTAGAATCACTCTGGCCATCTTGGAACCTGATTCAACCACAGTGTACTACAAGATGACATCTGGCATCGCACCGCCCAGCGCCCCTGAGGTGGTCGCCCAAAAGAAGCGGGAGCGGGTGGACAGAGTGCACAGAAGACGACGACACATCGCTTCCTGTGTGAGGCGGGCTTTGGACAGAATGAATAAAGAGACTGGTTGACGTCAAACGCGTAGAATTTTGTTCTGAAGTGCATTCTTTCACATTCAAATTTTTAGGTGTAGCAGACAGGGTATGAGTGTGATTAAAGGCCTGTGAGAAAATTTGGTCCCTCAGAAACAGTCGTCAAATTTTCTCTCATAAGCTTGCAGCCCCTCTAGAAAGATGGTGGAATGGGAACCAGAGGTGTCTAAATCCACTGCCAATCCTTAAGCCTTGAGCACTTCTTTTTCTCATACCATGAAATCATTTAGGAAGAGTTGGGGTGGGGGGGGCAGGGGCGGGGCAGATGGACGGTCTATTATAAAGCCCAAATATAGTGTGTGTCCACTTCTTGGCGCATCATCTGCTACCACTTTCTCTGGACTTTTGTAGAATATATATCCATATCCAGACTTAGTATAGGCAGGAAGGAACCCATACTGACACATTCATTTGACCAATTAATTAGCATTAGCCCATACCGACACATTCATTTGACCAATTAATTAGCATTCGCCAATACCGACGCATTCATTTGACCAATTAGCATTAGCCCATACCGACACATTCATTTGACCAATTAATTAGCATTCGCCCATACCGACGCATTCATTTGACCAATTAATTAGCATTAGCCCATACCGACACATTCATTTGACCAATTAATTAACATTAGCCCATACCAACATATTCATTTGACCAATTAATTAGCATTTGCAGTTCACAAGGACAAAGTGTTGAACTTTTGAAGCACATAATTCAAGTTTCTCCGTCAAATAAGTCAGAGACCAAAGATGCTCACAGTATATCTTTATTTGCACATTTTTCTCATAAAGCTTCCTGTAAAATCAAAACTACCTTTCATAAACAACAAAAATAATGAAGAGGCAATTAATGTTTTACCTAATTTGTCCAAAACTCACAATACCGTATATGCATATTTGATATCTTTTTTTATACTCTATGTTCTTAAAACTTTTATTTTTTAATAACATAAAAATGAAGTGGAAAAAGAACACACAAAAAACCCTCAAGAATTGAAAAGGGCACTCAAAGTAAAAAAAAAAACTGTGCTTTAAACTCAAACATTTTTTTTTTGTGTGTAACGAAGCAGAACATACTGCGCTGATCGTCAAGCTCAGCAAAGATTGACTCCACGGGTAGACAAGTAGATCTAAATCAAATCAATGAATGATCATGAATTAATAAATTACTTGATGAATGACAGATGGGCAGATTTATTCAGATGATGCAGAGATAAAAATGTAGTATGAATTACATTGAGATTTTGTATGAAATAGAAATGGATATAAAATACACAATCAATCATTTCCGTAGTTCTATATAAAGTGCTTCAAACAGAGGTCTTTAAAAATTAAATCATGAAAAATAGCTTTACTTTTTGATTGATTGAATTCACCAGTACTCATCTGGCTTTGTTTGGTTATCCAAAATTATAGACATTGTGTTTGTCATTTCACATTTGTTTATTTATTTTGATTTTAGCTGAAACATTTGCTAAATGATAATCACATTTGTGTATACACTCTAACAAGATACAAATCTGCTATTTTTTTTGCAAACAGCATGGATTTCAAGATAATTTCTTAAATTTGCTAATGAGACAAATTAATTGGGACTCTTATAATGTATAGTTTAGTTCTGTGGCAAGATTTAGCTCAAAGTTTTAATGAGGCGTTTATTTTGTTTAGCACTTGCCTCTATCTGTGAAACATCCAAACACTTATTCTGTTATTGATTATATTTAGTTGCTGTATTCATTCTATAAGAAGACAGTGGGATATGAAAGTGATGGAGCGGTGGGGAGGGGGGGGGGCTTCTAATAAGGTACCAAAACTGACAATTTGAATGGTCATGTCAATCTCTCTTTCCCATACTCTTGGACCAAAGTTTTCACGAGCAAAGACTCAGGGTTCCTTGGAAGTTGGATTTAGTAAGTATTTTTAGATTTGGTCGAATAAACAGGACGGTGGAAGGATATCATCACCTCACAAGGATCATTAACGGCAAGGCTTTGTTAATTCTAAGATGCTGTGACATGATGCTGGCTGTGCAAATAATCATAGTTGAGTGAAAAGGATATCAACTCTCAAGTGAATTGTATTCATTTTTTCCTAATATTTACAGTAGTAGGTACTCAGTAATTGTGATTGAGAAAAGTATTTGCCTCATTTTCCTGTGTTTATTTCTGTTTGACTTGCAAGAAAAATGGTAGTTGGTTGGATCTAGAAGGAAAAGAGAGGAGGGGCAGAGTACTTCTATTAGAGCGAAGGGACTTTCAATAGAATGATTACACTATTAACTATAGACTGATACGTATCACCAATACTGTAATTACACACGAAACCTTGCCTGCTGACAACACACTGTCTGTAGGGAAATAAAGAAAAGGGCTTTTGTAAAAATCTGTTTATGTGTTGAATTCTGTCAGATCTACAGTACGTACAAATAAGCAGATAATAATAATAATTATAATGTTGCACACTTATACCGCGCTACATTTCCCCATGCATGAGATGCAGTGTTAATTGCCTACAACTACAACTGAAGAATAATGAATATCTGGACTGAATTTTTTGGTAACAACTCAACAAGTAAGCTTCTAAATATGATTGGATTTCTTTTGCAATTTCTTTTCACCACAAGCTTTACTGGTAGAGCCTCAAAAAGCAATAGTTTTAAATATTTAATTCATTATTATATAAAAAGATCAAAGATAAGAGGACGAGCTGTGAAAAAACAGAAGGGATGTCACTCTTGGAAGGAATCAATTTGCCAGAGTTTTCATAATATAATGCATGAACTCTGGGCTTCAAAGATGAAGAGCACAAGTAAAGGATATTAATAGTAATAGTGATAGTTATAAAATGCTCAGAGCATCCCTGTTGGATAAGCGCAATGTATATAAATGCTATATATGATTAGAACAAAATTGTTTGAAATAATAGAAAATCGAATTATACACGAAGCAGGGGGGATTAGGCGTTTAGAATTGATAGAATTCCACTGACAGAATCGATCGACATGTTCTCATCGGTGATGAATCAATTCAAATCAAATCTAAGACGGTTGGTTATCTATTGATCCACTCAGTGCTGTGGAACACAAAATACAATTCATCATATTAGAAAAGTAAAGAATAAAAGTGAGAATTCTTTGATTGGGAGTGATTGTTGAACAACCATAAACATTCAATACAAATAGATAGAAGGATGACAAGAAGCAACTAAAAATCATGGAAATCATAGACCTGAGTAGCCATATATATATATATTTGTGAACAGGAACTTGTTCTGGGACGAATAAATTACTATAATATTAATATTGATAGTTCATTATACATATTTACACATACAGTTAAATTTCCATGATCAAATATGGTAATGTGTTCTTGTTATTCCTCATATTACGGGTGAAAGAGCAAGGAATCGGTTACATCTACCTTAAACAGCCTAAATGGATACACATAGTCTATAGGTATGTACTTATAAAATATAATGTTAACAAAATACTTAAACAGCAATGCTTTTAATTACATGCATCATTTTGATATGAAGCTGTTGTGAGATTTGAGGCATTCCAGATTAATTCCCTCAATATCTCGTTGTTCTGAATTCATGGCAATTTTTTTTTTTTGTCTCCGGTTCATTATACAGAATATAATGAGGGGGGGGGGGGGGGGGGGGAGAAGGGGGGGGGGGAAGGGAAAAAGGGCGGGGGAGTTTCCTCCCCTCCCCCCCCCCCCCCCCCCCCAAAGCCCCAAAACATATTTGACAGATATGTACTTAAATTTCACTGCCTGCCTTTAGAGCTTTGATTGCTTATCCTTTTTGTTATCGAGGACTCCAAAATGCCAATGAATAGGGTTTTTTTTCCAGACTTGGTAGAAATTTCTCATTGTCTTGCTTGGTTATTAGATTTTTACCCATTCTTGTTAAGAGTTAGTGATTGTAATGGAAAATAGATTTTTGAGGTGCATCTCCCATTAAATACATTTAAATTTCGCATGAATTTTACTAAGTTGGGTTTTGTAAATTGCGACTTTGGTAGAAAAGCGACGCAAAAGTTTGGTTCACGTTACAAAATGTCATGATATGTACCTAAGGAGGTGGGCTTAACCATCTTGTCTTATCGGAGATGGAGGATAAACTTGGAGGTCCCGTGTGGATGTTGCGCATATTGCAGTTTAAGAACCCTTGGCAGTTGGAAATTGAAAAAAAGTAGGATACAAAGCGGCTGTCTGGGCAAAATTCCCATAATATTAATTACTACTAAAACAGTTCACCTTTGCTTGGCGCGGAGCATTACTACCAGCAGCAACACAGGGGGTTCCAATAATGACATAATCACCAACCACATTTGGTGAGTGGTGATTTAAATACCCTATTGCATGTGCTTTTGAGCACTCGACTCTGTTGATATGGCGCTATATAATTTCATTATTACAAATATTTAATATTTACATCATCATCATGATCATGAATAATTTAAATCTCTCTGGTCTTTTTTTGACTTGTGACGTCACGGCCGCATACTCATTAATTGTCCCTGTGGCTTCCCATGCTCAGTTCTTTCTTCAGCGCCTCCAGCTCTGGAATGGCCTTGACCTCTGAGTGGTTGCCTTTATACAGCTGGTGGACGTGGGAAAGAGAAAACAGAATATTAACTATAAGTGATGGTGGTTACAGATCATTTATTGTATGCTTACCTTGTTCTTTAGTTACATTCGTTTAAGTATCTGGACCGACTCAGTCCTACAAAGACCAGGTGGACACATACCTACAAGATCCAGGTGTGACGAGAGACCGGGAATAACGGTCCCCGATCAGTCCCTCGAGTAAAACGATGTAGGTAGGTAGGTTGTTGGGTGTCCCTGATGGGCACTTCTACTTCTGTTTCTTATCTTTAAAACTCAAGCTATCATCTTACTTTTCCCCCCTTTTCTTGATAGTTCTGTTTCTGTTGTCTAGTTTGGATTTCAGTGGCCATCCCCTATTTCACGCCTTTTGGTGAATAACTTCAAGGACACAAGTTAGACGTACATACAAGGTACAAAAAGAGAGTTTTAAGATCCTGGGTCTCCTGGACCATATTGCTGTTGGGTGATGGCAATTTTTTTTCCTTTTGTGTGTGTGTGTGTGTGAGGAAAGATGATATTTTTGTCATTGTAAATCATCTCTTTGCTGTTGATGTGTATTTTGAGAAATTATATTTATCATTAGGTTTAAATCATCTCTCTGCCGTTTGCAGTTTGATTTGTTCTCTCTTTGAACTAATTCTGTCATCTTACTTTCTTCTGGGCTCTTCTATGACCCTCGTGTGTTGTGGGGCCCAAAAAGCACTTATAAACAAAGAACAAATAACATATTCCCGATATCAACATACATAAGACATAAGTGTTGTCTACATACTTTTCTCAACTCGGTAGGTTCCACGTCCTCGTGAGCTGGCCCTCTGCCTCTTATCAGCCTGGAGAAATAGAAAGAAAGTAGAGGTAGGGAGAGAGGAAAGAAAGCTAGAAACATATGCATATGTACACACCATAACATTGCCGTGCTTTCAGGTCGAGACACAATTTGCTGATAAAATTAATGCTGTTATTCAGTAGAACACTGGAACCGATACAAAGAGCCGTTTGGGACATGCCAAAGCAATGCTTTATATCATTAAGGATGCACACATACTATACATATGTATGACACTGCAAGGTGCTTCAAAACTTGGCCTGCTGTTTATAATCATAATATCATAACCATCCGTTCTTTGCGAGAAGTCTGCTTCATGAGGGTGTTTGTTCTTCTGTAAAAAAAATGACACCACCTCAAGGCACCGTGAAAAGTTTAATGAACCATATTTCCTCCGGTTTTGGAGCTTTGGGGTGTTGCTCTGAATATTTTTTACACAATCTTAAGACCAGTCAGCGAAAGCTTTTACTTTTAGCTTATTTAAAGCTAAATCTATGACGGTCGAATTATTAAAGTAAAAATTGATGGACTTAGCACCATAAATTGAAAATTTCACCAAAAAGTAAAAAGATACATACATATATCAGTGACCCACCTGAGAGTCTGGACTCACCGGTTGGGAACCCATTGCAGTTTAGCGCGCTCACTACATCTGGAGTACTACAACTTCTGCAATAAGGAGGGAGGAAAAGGGGGTGGGGGTGGGAGAAGAAGACGTACCTGACGTCGGGTTTTCCGTGGAGGGCGTACCCCATGAAGACACAGGCCCCGGTCAGGGTGAAACTCATTATGCCCACCAGAGGAATCAGCTGGAGGACGAGGGGGGGGGGGGGGGGGATAAGACCAGGGAGTCGTTATGATTAAATGTACAGGTGGAAGAATGGGGGAAAAAACGAGGAAATAAAGGGGGCGGGGGCTGAGGGGAGAGAGAGAGAGAGGAGAGGGAGGGACACAGATAGATAGATAGATCGATCGATAGTGGGAGAGATAAAGAAAGAGAGTAGTAGTAGTAGTAGTAGTAGTAGTAGTAGTTGTAGTAGTAGTAGAGTAGTAGCAGTAGTTGTTGTTGTTGTCGTTGTTGTTGATTATTTTGTTGCGAGTAGTGGTGGTGATGGTCCTCGTAGTAGTAGAAAAACTATCCCTTCCGTTGAATCCTCCACCCCCACTGCCTTTCATCTTTTTTTTTCTAAGTCGTTCCAGTGTGATCTCCCACATTGCTTCAGGTTTTCAAAGAGTTCGACTAGTCTAGATCGGTAATTTGAGACATCTCCTCATTGTCCCATTGTTCCTTCCGTGACCATTAATTTATTGTAAACGGAAACGCTTGAAGCTGAAGAAGAATTAATATGTGTTTTGTCTTCTAATCCCATGTAAGGACACACTACAAAGCTGTACCTACACAATATCATATTGCAACCTTACAACAAAGTCATGAATCATTCTGTTTGCAGCATGTCATTAAGCTATCCATCCATTGGTTCGGGTGAATAAATTATTGCCCAACCCTTTGTAAATCCTTTCATACCAAATACGCAGGTACAGTAGAGTTCTGTTTTGAAACACAGAAGTAATGGTGCAGGAGTTGACACCTTGAATCAAAGATTGTGAAAATAGTAATTGTATGAGTACGATGTCGAGAGGAGGACAAGACAAAGCCACAGAGAAAAATCGACTTCCACGGCCGGGACTCGAACCACGGATCTCTGGATTGCCGGTCCAGTATGCTGCTAACCATAACACAATCGAGGCGGTCCGATCATTGAGACAATTTAAATTATTTAAACATTTCTTTGGCACACACAAAGTGGGCGGCGCCCAAACAATGAAACGGATATGACATCAACGAGAACGTGGTTGCTCCGATAATATTGGTGTGAAACACAAAAATTGATGGCGAGGAGCAGACACCGTATTCATACAACTATTTTCAGAATACTGTTACGGTGGATGTAAATCGCCTAATGTTTGTCTTTCATTGTAACTATTTAGTTCAATCTTTTTGACGGTGTGGGATCAGAGAGAGAGAGAGAGAGAGAGAGAGAGAGAGAGAGAGAGAGAGAGAGAGAGAGAGAGAGAGAGAGAGAAAAAAAAG